>WWET01005319.1:74425-98216 GCA_011038615.1 Limnodynastes dumerilii
AATTGAAAAATATAAGTTATATAAACCTTCCTGGATAACCAAATATTTTATATATATAAATATCAAATATCAGTTTTTATATCTCATATATTCCCTGACAATAGCATACACAATTCATAGTATTCAGCAGTTAATGTTCAATAACAATATAACTACCCAGAATTAGATGCGTCAACAATGTATCGACAAGAGACTGCAACCAATGAACTGTGTCCTTCTAAAAGTACTGTATTATACTGAAGGATAGACTGTTCTCAGTGAAACAATGGTGAGTACAGTTCCAATCTAAGTTCCGTGTTTCAGAAAAAATAGATATTGCTCACGGATACATAGAAGAATTTCCAAAATAGAAATCGTCCCACTTTGTAGGAAATATGAGTGACTCGCAGCTCTTTAGATGATCCAACAACGTGTCGGCTGCTCCAAGATATGACCCGTGGGCCGACGGCAACCTGTCTGCCACACTAAACGATCGTTGTCCCGGGCAAGTTCCGTTACCTCGATGTTATCAGGCACAGTCTGTATATCCGTTTCCACTCTGTTATAGGGGGATTTTGAAGAGTATAGCTGGCCAAGTAGGCCACTCAGGCACAACGTCTCGACCAGGACTCTGCTGTAGATACTGAGCCGTTGCTCCGCTTTTAATCAGCCATACATGGGATTCCACATATAGATAGATATTTGCACATCACATCCGGAAAGTGACTGAAAGAGGCAGGTGGATAATTAATATAGTATCCAGGAGGCACTCTTACGCGTTTCTTCACTTTGACAGTGATTTCCTCAGAGAGATTGTTGCCTCCCCCGCCTACCTTAGTTAATTGCATCATAGCTATGGTGCTCCCCAACCCTTCCTCCGTAACTAAGATACAGTTACGGAAGCAAGATCCACAATAAGGTAAGATCCCACTTACGCATAGAAACATCTGCCGGGCGCATGCGTAGATCGGCTTAACAGCCAATCTTACGCTAATGCTCGGCGTAATAACGATCCAGAGCATAGCTCTGGATCAGGCCCTAAGAGTTTATTCTGGATGTCACTCAGAGGTGACAGTACTATTATGCAGAGCCCATCTGCAGAGCCAAGGTATTGCATGCCAGGTTCCTGCACAGATAATGGTGGAAACATAAGAGAGGAGGTCAGAGGTGTAACATGGATGAGTTTTATAGGGCATGTGCCCTGGGGGCTGATGAACACCTCGGTCCAAGCGTGCACCATAATAAATGTTTTACTATTTTTAAAAATAGTATAATAAGGGGTGGGGGTACATTATTTTCATTTTTCCTGGACTCTATCAACCAAAGTTACGCCACTGAAGTAGCATAAGCCAAGAAAGAAGGCTTCAGGCAGAGGAGGATACAGTGGAAAAAGAAAAAGACAAAAATGCTATGCTCAGATTCCTTAAAACACTATTTAAAAAAAAAATTATGAGTAACAGTCAGAATTTATTTAATTAAAAAACTACACAAATGAATAACAGTCAAAATAACTTAATAAATTATAAATTAAACAAAATATTATTTGTATTTTCATTCTTTCGCACTTCAATAAATAGAGCCGTAATCCTTTAATTGATGCTCCCCAATTGACCCCAACCAACCAAAAAATGATGTAGCATGTTCAGAAATCTCATATGTAGTAACATTGCAGCCTATAGAATCTTCCTTTGTTTATGTGTATTGGACAATCAAACTACACAATGTCCTAATATACATCTTGGAGGTAATCAATTGATGAGAATTTAAATTACAGTGCATCAGTAAGTGGAAGGTGACCTTGAATGTGAACAGCAGGCGCATTAAGAGTTTCATTGTGAATTTTTAATCAATGGTGAGAGATTTAGTTCATTGCTAGTATTTTTCCATATTGTTATTTTGATATGCCATGTGCATAGAACCCCAGGATTGAATTACCAAATATGTTGTCCAATATTTTTGCTACACGATGGTCTGTTATGCACACTATCAGTCTCCAGTAGATGGAGCTGGTTATCTATATCTTACACAATTACTTCATTTCCAGCAGTGTTGTCACCCATAAGTATTGAAGAAGGATAAATGAAACCAGTGTTTCCTTTTAAAACGTATTTGTTTTTTATAAGCAAAACATGATTTGCAGGTAAAAAATATGAGCTCAGTTAAGCCAATGTGTAAAATATATTTATACCTCATAGAGGAGAATGTTAATGGATATGTAGTTGGTTCTAAATAAAGAAATTAGTTAATGCTGTTGATGCTATGGAGTGAATATGTTTATTAAAGATACACTGTCATAGTGGACCTCTTGCCCCTTTAAGTAAATTATGTTAGTAAAGAAATGCAAATAAGGTTATTATATGCATCTCCATATGGTTTAAAAACCACTCTGTACCTTAAGGAAATATATGTGGAGTCAAATCCTATTTATTATTATAATGTATATCCCTTACAATGTTAGTTAATAGTGGAAAGGCTTTGTTGAGCCCATTATTTCATAAATAAACCAAGGTATGTATATAAATGCATCTCCGTTTAAAAACCACTCTGTACCTTAAGGAAATATATGTGGAGTCAAATCCTATTTATTATTATAATGTATATCCCTTACAATGTTAGTTAATAGTGGAAAGGCTTTGTTGAGCCCATTATTTCATAAATAAAATAAACCTTATCTGCCATCACATTCTATGAACTAATAAGTTCCGCATATTGCAGGTAATAGAATTATCCCTAAAAAGAGAGGGTCGTACGTTAGCTAAAATAGGGATGGGAAAGATTAGCTACAATAGTGTTTGAAACCTTACATTCAGTACCTAAAAGGAATTATAATATTAGTTTTCTGAAGGTTGGGGACATCTAGAAGTTGGTATATTTAATGGAGGTTCTAAAGCTGAAAGTGGAGATGTTGCCCATAGCAACCAATTACATTCTATTGTAGCTATTATTTTCTAGAATGTGTTTAACAGCTATTTGCCTATCTGGACTGTATATCAGTTAAACGTAGTCAGACCATTCATAATACTATTAGAGAAGGTGACAGATTCTCACTTTTGTGTAGAAGAGAATCTTTCTGGAATTTTAAACTCAACACTCTCCACCCTAACAGTTTATATGAGTCAATAGCATTAGTTCACTGAATCATAGATCCAGATACCTCCATTGCTTGTAATAATCATAGTGTCTGCTATCTTTTGGTGTTATTATGTCTGTCTGTAATTGAGTCTTGAGTTCTGGTGTGAAGAAAATCATAAATAACAAAAAATTGAAGAACCAAATGACAGGGGATATGAAGCAACAATAGCTGTTAAAAACAAGAAAGATAAAGATAAAAATAAACAAAAATGTACACAAAAAATAAATAAAAATAATAAATAAAGATTAATATGTAAAAAATTAAAATAAAATAAAACAAAATATAACATCAAACATGAATACTTATATAAAACCTTTCTTTGATAGAGGGTATCATTTCTTTGAATACTTTGGATGGAGGGTATTATTATTATTTTCTCTATCATTATTTTTTGGAAATGCTGTTAGCTGAATCTGCTTAATAACGATTATATTCATTCAGTTTTTTGTGTATTTCTATAAAAGTATCCTTTGATGTTGTTTTCGATATTTATAACATTTAGAATATCAAGATTACATAATTTGTAAGGTAAAGTCTTTAGTAACTTTGAAATATTTGGGACAAAGCATTATGTATAATCTCTGGTTATTTCGTTATATCTTCTTAAGAGTAAGATTCTAGTATTATAATTATATTCTGATTATATTTATTATATTTGCTAACTATATTTATGTGACACATGTCCCCTTTAAATGCTATTATTGGGCCGTATTCAGAGATCCGTTTTCACGGCCCGTTCCGTGCGTATTTTTAGGTATGTTTCAACTGCGCATGCATAGTAACTTTTTACGTAGTTCACGTATACTATGTGCACGGAAGTGCCTTACGGACGGACTTAAGAACCGCACGTTGGTACATATGTCCGGATCTGCATCGTAAAATTACGCACGGGAGAAATTAAATAAAAATGGGCCAGTGGAGGCATTAAAATGAAGGAAAGTGGGCGCGATTATCAAGATATGCACGGACGGAGGACATATACGCATGGGACTGCACACGGAAAGTTACAGGGGGTCTATGGAGGCGTACATCTCCGAGAGCACGGCCGAGAGAGGGGAGTGTCATGGGTTTGACATTCACCGTCCGTGCGTATATTTGCGGCCCGATCTGGACACGGATCACTGAATACAGTCGATTATCTTTTATCCATTTTGGAAAATATTTTGTTTATTTATTATATTTTATATTTTATGTTATATATTATATGCTATGTCTAAAACAACATTTTTGTAGCCCATTTAGACTAATGGAATGTTTTTCATAATTAATTACAATTTTAACCACCTGCGATTAGGCCATTTAAGATCAGACACTGCTGCTCTGCTCTCAAATGCTCTCTGATGAAACCAAATAGGAGAAATGCGTAAAACTGGCCATACACTAGAGCAAGGGTGGCCAAGCTCGGGCCTCATGAGCTACCAACAGTTCATGTTTTCCAGGTATCCTTAGATAGTCAGAGGTGAGATAATCACTACCAACTGTAGATTTTTTTGAATGTATCAGTCAGTAATGAACACACCTGTGCTCCAGCAAGGATACCTGGAAGACATGGACCGTTGGTAGCTCACGAGGCCCGAGCTTGGCCACCCATGCCCTAGGCCATGATGGAACCAGTAGATTCTCATGAAGAAAGTTATTTTATTCTATTTTATTGTTTATTACCTTAAAATCAGAGAATTGCATCATTGGTTTACCCAATTTTGGGCTAATCAGTGTAAACATTTACATACAGCACTCATGCTGGTCCCATTTGGGGAACCATTTTATGTACAGTATCTGATAGTACATAAGACATAGCACCAGGTAACTGTCATCATTAGTATTAACATATATAACTGAAATATTGGAACTGATAGTTATCTAAACCCAAACATAGTTACTATGGGAGGTTTACCAGACAGCATACATTTTTGCATCTGTTAAAGTTGAGGGACATGTTGATAAAATGGGGGTAAGTTGTATAGTTTTATCCCATTTCAAGTTTGTTGGACGACAACCAAAAAAAGTTTAGTTTTTTTTAATTAAATTTTTTAAGAAATCTCTGTTTCAGAATGGGTGAGAAAGTGGGTTAAGCATGCCAGTCTAAAGTTCAGTTTTATAAGGTAAATCAGGTTGGTTTGAAGGAAGGCATGGGCACATCTTTAAAGATATATTACTGGTGGCATGAGAATCATTTGGCTATAAAATAAAAATTCTGAATGGGGAAAATTGGGACAATAAGTTGCCAATATTCATGTTTGTGAAACCAGAGGTTTTCAGAAATGTTCTTTTTCTTTTTTCTTAGAATTCAATACAACTATAGCTATGGTATTTAACTGTATTTAACCAGAATTTTTTTTTTATGAATGTATATAGACATATATAGACCCTTTACTGTCCACTATTATGTAATAATATATAAAATATATATCAACTGGTATTTAAACTTTATTTAAAAATAATATGGGGAATTGCTCCAGTAATGGAATGTTATTAAAAAAAAGAAATGCTATGACCTAATGACATTTATAACAGCATCACACAAGCCACATAAAGGAGTCAGTAAATTCTATAGTAAACCTTTTCAGAAAAACACATTAAAGGAAAGAAAAGTCTTTTATACCTGTTTTGCTTGTGTTTATTAATAAAAACAAAGGGAAACAAAGAAAACAATTCCAATAAGGTGGGAGAGAGCATTTATGATAAACATTTTTCTTTTTTTTTTTACAAGCGACATTTGATTTTAACTTTGTTAGCTAGGTTATTACATTTATTGATTTGAAATAATGAATGATGAGCTAAAGCATTAAATACCTAATAATAATTGAGTTTTAGGTTAATTATATTTGTTAATGACTCGTAAAATAAATCCCTAGGGACAAATAATTTTAAGTATTGGTGCTTTGCCACCATCCATAATAGCATGATCATTTCACCTTGGAGAACATTTAGATTTTCCTTATAACTATGGCAAGATTATTAGATGCTGCTTGCACCAACTTGTGAAAAACAGCAGGCATTTTAATGCAAGTTTACTGCACATTATGTTTCGTATCTTCCTTGAAGTTAAGATAGTCAATTTATTTGCATGGAACAAATGTACTTTCACCGTTCACCTTACATTGGTGAGGCATAGAGGAGAAAATCAGACCACAAGATGGTGGCTGTCTGTTCAGTCATGAAGTAAGGGTTATTTCTCAATGACACTTGTGGAGCACCTGATCCATGGTAAAGGACACTACACTTACAAGTATCTTAAATTCTCACATAGCTTAATTTGGAAAGTTTTTCACAGCAGAAAGTAAAAAATTTTCATGCCAACACTATACTTGATTTCCTGTGCTGAATGCATGTAGTAGAAGGACACGTCCGAGGTGTAAAGGCAGAACATTGTTTGTGTAGGGGTAATAATAGAGATCGAGGGAGGGGATAAACTGTACAGAGGGTGGGGCTATGATAGTTATGGGACAAAAGGAACATGTTTAGATATGTAAAAACATAGACATTACTGGTCGTGGTGTCCATTGCATGCAAAGGTGGTGTAAGCTGGAAGACTTAGTAATAAAAGAGTTAAAGAAGAATTGTTTGGCAAAGAGGAATTTTGGCTAGCATAGGAAAGGTTTATATGGATAGAAAACTTGATATGGAACACACATAGAAACTACACTAAATAAGAACATAATAATTACATAAAAGATAAAGAAATGGGATAATGTTCTCAGATAAATTCTTATTTAAGGACGTTCATAAAAAATTTAGGAACTATATTACTCCATTACTGTGATTTATCCTGCATACAATAAACCAGCCTTTCAGATAAAAATATTGGGCCAGATCTTGACCCCTGCACAGTTTCCGTGCACTCCCCCTGCACTCCTCTCTGTCGGTAGGAAATCTGGAAACTTACGTGTCCCGATTCCTACCTTAACTTTACGACTAGGTCTGCGGCCGTACAGCCCGTAATTTACATGGCTATCGTAACTGAAGGGTCAGCCCCTTCAGCGCAAGTACTGAGGTACGTAACTTCATTAGTACGTACGCTGTCGAAACATCTGGCGTGCATATGCACATATGTTCCTAGACAGGGTGCTTTCTGGATCCGGCCCATTGTTAGGAACATAGTGGTCTATTTACTTACTTTTTTATTTTTTAATGAATGTTTCTCCTCGCAAGGAGCCTGGCAACTTTGTTCATAAAATTTACTAATACTCACCCCTCCGCCAAGGTCCTGCGATGATCTGCGAGGTCATCCAGAGGATACTGACACCTGTAGTTCCATAAAGAATATGTAAAAAAAAAAGACAAGCAGACATTTTAATGTAAAATTCCTTTACTTTAATATACACACATCAAGACCTGTCCTGGGGCCAGATTTACTAAGCTTTGGGAACTAACCATTCCCAAAATCTTGCAGTTATCTGTACATCTTGACTTTTTCTTCTTACTAAATAAAACCCTTAGAATTAAGTAGATGTTTCTTACAAATGTAAATTTGTTTGTTATATATAAATGTATTGAACAGTATATAGATTTATTTCCATGCATATTTTATATTGTAGAAAATGGATTTGGTAGTGTTTTTAGTTTATTGTTACTGTCCGTGGTTTGACTTTGCTTATTTTTATTACTACATCTTCAACTATAACGTAGCTTTATATAGTAAGAAAATACATAAAAACTTGGTCACACACATTACACATTAAATGGTATAATAATATAAACAAAAAATCAAACACAGCAGTTTAAACCATGCAGTAGTTTTCAGTAATTAATCTACATGTGTACACACACAAACAATTCAATATCCATTGTAGTTTTGTGCTTAAAATAAACCTTCTGGGTTACTAAATGCACAAGTTTCCGGTATTCACTAGATTAAATATAATTATAATAAATATATTGATTCATTACTAGCAACAACTTCATATCATATTTTCTATTTTTATTTCTCAGTAATATCAGATTAGATTGCAAATTCATGCTCAGTTCTTCATGTTTATATACAATGTTCTTATGAAAAGTGGTAATTAAAAAGACTTACATATCCCACAACAAATTATTTCCACCTAAGAATAAATAACGAATAAAGCATTGACCAAATAATATGTTAGGTTATATATCTACAATGACTCCTATTGTTTAATACACAATAACAATAATAACAAAATACAAGAGAAAAACAAGACGGCGCTTCCACCCAAAAGGGATCCCGCAGCCAGCAAAGAAAGCAGGCACCCACCTGCAATTGAAATAACCAAGAATGAAAAAAAATCTTGCGGCGCAGTGGAACCTGATATAATAAAATTTAGTCATAATTAAATTGATAATAGAATATAAAAATTGAAAAAATTAAAAAGTGTAAAGAATTAGCAATATATAGATATAAACTTGCTGCAAGTGCTGAATAAACAACGCTGGTATATAAAATATAATAATTTAATAATCTAAATCATGAAATAAAAACAAAAAATAACATGAAAAACAAACAAAGCTACTTGGGCATGAATCAACAAGGCACAGCCTAACCCTAATCAGTGTAAAAAGTCTACATAAATAAGCAAGACAGTAACAAATAGGGGGGAGGGAACTCTAAGGATAAACGGTAATAAACTGGGGAAACCCCCGCCGTATGACAGGCGGACCCCTGTCAATGTCCCACAATCCAAGAGCAGCAATGACCCCAATATTTGGGACAATAAAGTCCAATTCACAATGCTCAAAAGACCAAATGAGAGCGTGGTCCAGATGGTACAATTGTCAGATAATGGCCGCTGACTTGTGTTCCATAGATTGCAGTGGCCCAATAGAGATGCACAAACCAGGCCAGACAGATAGATTTGTGTACCCAGTCGTGCGCTAGTATATCCACAGCAGATATCACCTACAGCTACTCACAATAACGGCAATGATCGAAATATGGCCACAGTACTACATCCCGACAGACGTTTGCCATATTTCGATCATTGCCAGGTGCCGTCTGACCCACCCAAGGCAAGCCTCCTTTCTCCGTGCACGTGTGGACGCCCGCAGTCCAGGTGGTACTAGACCGAACATCGTCCGGTACACCAAGCCACGGAGGATTGTGACTGCTCCGTTATTGTGAGTAGCTGTAGGTGATATCTGCATTGCCACGTCCATTCTTCCATTATCTCCCCACTTCTTCCTGCAGTGTGAGTGTGTCTTGAGGGTAGTGTGTGTGCATGTGGCCCATGTCTTGCTCTTGTTGTTTGTTGTTGTTCTTCGTCGTGTCTCTGAGCCATATCTCTAGTCTTTTGTTTGCACAGTTCTCACCACTCAGTGTATTATTCTCAATGCCCTTTCCATCTGGTCAGTTGCGGTGTTAAACCATCCAGCACAGTCCAACACACAAAAATATGCAGATCTCACCCCCTTCACTTAAGTGTTTTTGCACTGCATTTGCTCAAAAATCATGTGTACACAACTGACTGCGATTTAGTTCCAAGTACAAATGAGTCTGCAGCAACTTGCATTCTGAAAGGCATTTCATGGGTGGGTAGGGATGGAGACACGTTGTCAATGAACGGCATGGGTGTGCCCAAGCAATTGCACCAGAACAAGACCTGAATGCAGGCTTATGTACACGCGGTATACACTGAAACATATGCACCTGCAAGGGGTCATGTGTCAGTCCAGAATGTATGCTGCCAGCAGACAAATCAATAATTAATCATTACATTTTTAATTACAAAGACATTATGTACATAATATAAATATTATGTGATGACCTTTAAATAATTATTTTGGTGCCAAATCAGAGAGTTGTAAAACTAAATAAATATATAATCATAGGTCCGATACTATAACATTGTTCTAGTTGTTATGATGGTGAATCACAGGAAGCAGGTACAGGAAAACCCACACCTAGCTCTGGGAGGAGGAGATATTTATTGACAGAGAATTTGTGTAGGATAATAGGCAATTGCACAGATTAGTCTCATAGAACAGCAGCTTATTCGGAGGGGTATAGGGCTATGGAAATCATAGAATAAATTTGGCAGTGCCATATTTGAATGTATTTATTTTATACACAAAATAATAAAAATATATCATTTTATATAATGTTTATCAAATAATTTTTGTCTATCTAATGAAAATACTTTCCCAATATGTACTACACACCAATCAACCCAATTTTTTGGAATAAATACAAGTAACTTTTCTAAACATATTTAATTGCATTTGTTTACAAGTACGTGTGATTTATTTATACTTGATTAATACTTGCAACATTTGACAAATAATTCTTCTAGCATTTTACCAAATAAAATCACTAAAGTTTTTACATAGTTTAAAAAATTATCTTAAATTATTATAATTTCATATATGATGTTTAGCATAGCATATAGCAATTATATATGACCTTCACCTAACCCTTTTCTCTTCAGCATTATAGGCTAAAAAATAGTCTATGTTATTTTACAAATTATTATTCTGTAACACATATTAAAAAAACAAATAGGACATTTATATTACATATTAAAATTGTAGGCCAACATAATACGTTTAAAGGCGTTTTTATTTTAAACTCTTACAGGTCATCATATAAAGGATTATTCCTAAACTAATTTTCTCTAAAAAACAGATTATAGCACAAGGAGGTCTGAATCTGTTTGTAAACAATTTCCATTATTGTGTCTAATTATATGGCAGATAATAATACACACAGTGTGGCTGGTGGCACTGCGTTCTGATAACATTTTCATAAAATTAGGGTTTACATTTTAAATATTATTTTAATTAATATCTATATTAACTTTAGATAAACATGACATCTGTTAAGGATGAGGTTGAGGAGGGTGCTCTCTTCTTTGCCAAGGAGCAAGCAAGATGACACCGTCCTCACAGACCTGGGTTTAGCTGGCTGGGTTCCCTAATTTTATTGTGGAAATTGATGACACTCATGTAGCAATGATACCATTGGTAATTAATTACACATTAGGCGCCAGATTTACTAAGCTGTGGGAAAGGAAAAGTGGAGATTTTGCCCATAGCAACCAATCAGATTCTAACTGACATTTTCTAGTATGTATTGGGAAAGTAAGAGCTAGAATCTGATTGGTTGCTATGGGCAACATCTCCACTTTTCCTTTCCTGCAGCTTGACATTAGTCGATTCAACCCCCTTCACTGCTGCAATCAGGTGCTCAAGATTTTGGTTCTGCCATGCTAGTAACTTATCGCTGGTAAGTTATACTTTGTGCTTTTCCTTGTTGCATTCAAGGGGCCTCATTTACTAAGGTTGATTTTTTTCAGCGATTCTTCATCGATCATCATTGCTGGGTTTTAGCAGCGATTTTTTTCCCCAAAATTGCGGCATTTACTATGCCCCTATTTTTGACATCGATGTAGAATCGCAAATCGATGTTGATCGATTTTAAAATGGAAAAATCGCCATGCTTTTCTATTGAAAAGCACAGTGATTTTCCATTTCAAAATCGGCATGCATTTTTCAATCACTTATCCTACCGACGCATATACTACTATAAGGAAAAGCATGGTCATGTGTTTGGGGCCATGCTAATCCTTATAGTAGTGTAAGCAGCAGCCTGATAAGTGATAGAAGTCTCTAAGCAAATGTGTTATGTGTCCCTAAAAAATGTAAAAAAAATTTCCAAAATAAACTTTGCAATATTACATGACCTAACACTACAGGTTAAACCCTGAATAAAATGTGTAAAAAATGTCCTTTACTGTGTCACTAGAATAGAATGGTTGCCACCATCAAACCATGTACCCTAAAGTGTATTTTGCATGACAAATGTGGATTTAAATAATAAATAAATGTTGCGACTCACCGTTTAGCAGTCATCTGTCATCTGTCCTTATAGTGGTATATGCGTCGGCAGGATAAGTGATAGGAAAATGCTTCTAACATTTTTGACTGTGTGAAAACACATGTCAACTATGTTAACATGTGTTTTTCTATTAAAGTGTGTGTTGCTTTCTAGGAAAGCCCTCACGAATCGCACTAGAGGCGATTTAGTCAAATCGCATTTAGTGAATCCACCGTGTTGTATAGGTAACATTAGAAAAGTCGGGACTGGGAGGGTAGATCGATGTTGGTCGAGTCGGTTGTGAAAAAGCCCAAAGTCCCGGGATTTTGGGCGATTTAGCCAACATCGACTTTAGTAAATGAAACCCAAGGAGGGTGCAAGTATCTAAACCAAAAAAAAGAAAACAACCCCCCATAGCTTTCAATAACTATCTTTGTTTTGACATTTTCTTTCATACTTAAAGCATAAACACAGTTAAGTAGAACATAAATATGAGCAATTGTCAATGTTTACAGTCCTAATTTTTTTAAACCCTCTGCAACGTGTTAGAAAAATTATGTATGTACAATTACATAGTAATCCAGAGCCTCATACATATATGCTCCTCTTTACAAGCCCAGATACATGGTTATTCAGAGATAAAAGTACTTATTTGAACGCAGTTCCCGCTAGAATTGCAGTAGCATCCTGCTCCATAAATCTGCTGTATTTTAAATGCAAAATCTGACAAACTAATGCTAATGGCAACATTTGCACATGCATCGACATATCCAATACATACTTCCACCTCTGGATCTGTGTACAAGCTCAATGAAAATACCCACCGTATTCTGCCACCCATTTTGTGTTAATTTTGTGGGTGCTTCTAGGTCAGGACCCTAGTGTAAATAGTGATAGGGCTTTTTTTGCTACCCAAAGGCTGCAGATTGTGGGTTAATGTGTAAAAACAAAATTACTTTTAATCCTTTTGAGAGCCACTGAGGGATCTGTATTGCCACAAATAAAAATGTATATAAAAACATGAACAAAATTTAAAGTAAAAGTCCCTTTATTAAAACCCCCCCAACATCCCTCATTATTCATGTTATAATAACCGAAGGCTCTTGATGCTTTTAGTCCATTTGATTCTTTGCACACAAAGCCATAATATCTGCACTTACAGCCCCAAAGTGTGACCTCACAATGTTGCTGCTATTTTCTTTCAGGATTATAGTTCTAAATGGTTTATTACATTAAGTGCCTCAGTGCTGTCTGTCATTTAGCGATGGGAGACTCCTGTTATGCAGTTGCTAGTGTGTTTTCTTTTGTGTGCACAAAATGAATTCCAAACATAGGATGTGTTTGTGTTTTGTTTCCCAGACATGACAATGTGGCATGATTTGTGAATGCTTTTCCTGTCCATATAGGACACTTCTTATTTAACGGGTCATCCCAGAATATGTAGCAGCAGTAATAGCACAATAAAAATTGGTCATGACCTGATTCCTTTAATTATTTCCTTACTACTGGGGGTTGTGCATGAGATGTTATTTATTTCTCATGTTATAACTAGAGTTGCCGACTCTACAGGAATATCTGGTAGACTCTTGAATTTGGGCAGTTCTTCCGATATTCCATGAGTACTGACAAATGACTCGGAAGCCCCAACCTACTATTAATCACAACTGTAATCCCTACAGTTACTAGGGTTGGGGTGGGACTTGATGATGTCACCAAGCCCCTCCCATCCCCTTTAACACTAGAGATTACATGAGTGATTGACAGGGTGGGGATTAATGATGTAATTTACATAAATAGTGTAAATAAGCCCCACCCCCTCACAGTAATCTAAGGCTTCCCTTTGGGTTCTCCCAGAGGGAAACTTTCAATTGCCGGCAACCCTGGTTTTAACCAAATCACCACTTGCATGATGCCTTATTACTTAAATGAACAGATGATGTCTACTTTGAAACTGTGAACTATTTCCTATATACGTTCCTTTTAAATGCATTTTTGGTTCCACATGATTTTTTTTTCTGATTTTGTACTATTGCCAGTGCTTCTGGTGATTATATACCGCCATGCTCTAGATATATAGACTGATCCATGTTTTCATTACCAAGAGACAACACAGTAGCAGATTTACTAAGCTGCTGAAACGGAAAAGTGTAGATGATGCCCATAGCAAGAAAGCTAGAATTTGATTGGTTGCTATGGGCAACATCTCCTAATGGACGTACATGTGAAAATACACACCTATAAATTTACATAAAAGTGGGTTGGGGTACACATTTAAATGAACGCTTGGAGGCACGATTATAAAAAAAATCACACGTACAGATGACATATACGTTCGTAAGTACACATGTAGAAAACAGAGTAGTCTATGGACTTGTAAGTCCCCGACAGCACGTCCGGGAGAGGAGAGTGTCGGAGTTGTTGGTGGGTGTTACCTTACTATGTGCGTGCGTATAATTGCGTACTTTTAAAAAACGGATCTCTGAATCCAGTCCAATATTACTATATATCAACCTTACATCCCAATATTATTAAACATCCACAATAAGGTGGACCAATATCCTAATATCTTAAGTACAATCTGATCAGATAGTATTTTCTAAACTCGATCAGAACAAATTCTGACCCATATGGGCTTAGAGATATGACACTACTGACACCTTAAGACACTGGGGTTTGGAAAGGTGGAGATGTTGCCCATGGCAACCAATCAGATTCTAGCTGACATTCTCTAGTATGCAACAGAAAAGTGGGAACTAGAATCTGATTGATTTCCATGGGCAACAACTCCACTTTTCCAAACCTGCAGCTTAGTAAATCTGGTCCTGGGGCTTATCCAGACTTGGAAGTAACAGGAAAAAGGGAACAAATCAGCACCTTGGGAAAAAAACATGCTGAACTGCAGGGGGAACCTAATTTAAAATGTGCAAAGAGAATGAGTTTTATTTTTGAGCCTTTACACCCAGTGGGTGTGCCTTGGTATTACAATGTATAGTATAGGAATATCTTCTCTCTGCCTACTGATCCAAACTTCTGCACCTCTGCCATTTTCAATGCTCTAAAGTAAGAAAGTTAAGGCATCTGTGTGAGGAGAATGGTTAACTTTGTGTATGCATGCATGAATCTCACAGCCCTGCAATTATATATCTCTCCACATCTGTTGCATAGCGGTCTGGTCGCAAAAAAGAAGGCTGTTAGGTTCAGCCCATTGTTATAATTTCATTTTATTGCACATTAAAAAAATATTTATAATCTACATGAATATATACAATTTTTAAATCATCCTTTAATACAAAAATTCATATAAACTAGTAGTAAAGAGTATAAATAGAGTTGTATCAAATATGCTTTAAAGGGACAATAGGTTGAGAATCACAGTGAAGTATTCAATTTTTCAGGTGTGTGATTCCATTGATGTATTTGAATATGAATGAGATTTGTGACAGTGTAGTGTCAAAGATGCAAAGGTCTACCAACATGGCAAAATCCTTGAATGTAAAATAAAAGAGATTGAGAAATAACTGACAATTCATTCTGCTGCATGGAGAAATTCTGCCAACATTTACGTCTAAATACAGTGCATGAAGCATTCAAAAATTCAGTTCAATATTTCATATGCAAAACTGAATATATAATGGAGGCAGTTGCTGGTCTGCCCTTATTTTGAAAAGGATAAAAGCCAGCTGAATGGCGGCTGTATCATTGTTTGAAAACATCTGCAAATAGAATGTTGCTATTGCTAACAGGTACCTTTATCTCTGTTTCCCTATAGCTACAGGCTGCTGCGGGTATAAGGTTGGGGTTAGGCTGCTGTGCTTGCGGTAGGTTTGAGAATAGGGTTAGGGGAGGTTTAGGGTAAGGCTACATGGAGGGTTCGGGTTAGGGCTGAAGAAGGGGAGGTTTAGGATGTGGGAAACAGAAGGTTAGAGGATGGTTAATAATTGGATTAGATAATAACTCTTTCAGTAAAAATACCATTGTATCAGCAAACTACACCCACGTATAGTATATTTCCCTTGTATAGTATATTTCCCATGTATAGTATACAACCCATGTATAGTATATTTCCCATGTATAGAATACATCCATGTATAGTATATATCCCATGTATAGTATACACTGATATATAGTATATTTCCCATGTATAGTATACACCGATGTATAGTATATTTCCCATGTATAGTATACACTTATGTATAGTATATTTCCCATGTATAGTATACACCCATGTATAGTATACACCCATGTATAGTATATTTCCCATGTATAGTATACACCCATGTAAAGTATATTTCCCAGGTATAGTATACACCCATGCATAGTATATTTCCCATGTATAGTATACAACCCATGTATAGTATATTTCCCATGTATAGAATACACCCATGTATAGTATATATCCCATGTATAGTATACACTGATGTATATTATTTAGAGTAGGATCCAATAGATACCTCAATTATTAATTGAGTATTGATAGCTTATTTTTGAGATTGATAACACCATAACATAAATACATAACATACCATAACATAGATACCTATCAGACATCATCTTTGAGAATAAGCTAATTTATTGTTTGAGACATTTAATTAATTTAATTAATTGCTTAGCTATTGATTTTGATATTATCTTGCCATGTGCTGAGGAGCTCCTTGTTATAGAGCCAATATTTAATTCTAAAGCACCATCATTTCTGATCTTACAAGTACTTTGTTAAGGATTGCCTCAGGTACTATAGATAATTATTAATTAATGTTCTCCCCACTATGTTTTATGTTTTTAATTACATAACCTTGTCTTGTGTATCACTCAATATATTTCTTGTTTTCTGAATATATTTCGCTGGCATAGCCACATTCCTTTCCTGATTTCCCTACTTATATCATTCAGTAAATCATTCATTCAAGGTTTGGACATAATGGAATAGATTTTTTAATGATAACTAATAAAAATTATTTTTAATATAAATTTGGATCAATTAAAAAAGTATATATACTCCCGATTGGCGCTGTGCACAATGGTCAATAGTCACTAATAAATGAATGAGATAAATCTAACTAATAAATCAATTTATCTAATGACAGGTGTACAGACTAGGCTTGTGCTGAGTCTCTGGTGCTCCAAATTCAGATATGCATAAGTGGAGGCATAAGGAGGGAGAAAAAAACAAGCGTGAATTGTCCAACACCTAAGTATATTTGTGAGTGCATATCACGTTACCCTATTTTCTTTCCTCCCTTTTTTTCTGTGAATACTAATAAATGAATGCCAGCTTCGAACTTCACAGGGAGAATTTAGTTAGCACATCACCCACAGTCTAGTTTTCTGCCCATACCTTGACCTGTACATCTCTTCCCTGCCTTATGTAACCTTTCTCTTTAATTTTTACTACCACAAACACACTTAACAATTTAAACATGCTTGGGGATCAAAGGTCTAATTCTGTTATGGGTTATTGAAAATAAATAAATAAGCATACTGATTGCTCTTATCTGCTGTCAAATTGCCTCACTCATCTTTCAGTGCTACTTGACATCTCTGCTTAGGTAATCTTATGTAACTAGCCTTGTAATCATACCTCCAACCAGGGCCATTTCTAGGGACGAGTGAGCCATGCTATCACATGGGGTGCCCCTAGATGACTTAACGGAGGGTGCCCAGTAAAGCAATCCCCTGTAGGTCACGCTACCCTACCCCAAGCACATAGACACCAGACGCATCAGATAACAAATGTGACCGGCATCATTCAGCTTAACTGTCCTGGATATACATGGCTCCTACGGGAGCCATGTAATACCAAATCTTTTTAATTGAATAACACTATGAGGCAGCGTTATTCATTGGAATACATTTGGTATATATATATACTTTTCCAGTACTGTTTAGGTGAATGATGTCATTCTTCACTGCCCCGCAGAGGAAGGAGCTGGGCACATACAAGGGGATGGAAGTAAAAGGCTGGATGTATACCTTTTTTTTAAAGGGGGTCAGAATTTTTTTCTAGAAACGGCAGTGCCTCCAACCTTAATCCTAGTTCCTGCACAATGCTTATTACTTCTGCCTCACTTCGATTTAAACCTGGTCTTCCAGATTTCAACAGAATACTTGCAACTAAATGAAGTCTCGCCAGAAAGGATGATCCTCATTTTAAAGGAGATGTGTTCCTATTATATAAAGTCATGCTTGAGTTTAAAAAATACAAGTAACCTAACTACTTCTTAAATGTGAACATCATAACTAGAAGAACAATATTTTATTGCATTCCATGAACAGTGTATTTGGTGTATTTCATTTGGTCACTACTTTTCTACTCAAAAGAACGATGCAGTGCAAAAATATGTCTTTTCCAGATGACAGAAAAGATGCAAGATTGTTACTTATCAGGAGAAGATATTGTCAATTGGATAAGAAGTACCTTAATCTTATTACTGATTGTTCAAAAAATAATATAAATAAGAAATAAATGTAAAGAGTAAAGAACATATTTGCCCACAACATAACAGTAACTGTGCCATATGTAAAAATAAAATGCAGAAAGATTAGTGACTGTACATTAGCAAATATATGATAAGCCACCAGAAGCACAAGGCCTTTCTGTCATGGTGGTTTAAACCAGTGTTTCTCACACTCGGTCCTCAGGCACTACTTGTGCACAGCTCTGTGCATGATACATTAAACCGGTTTCATTCTCCGGGCAGAAAGTCTGATTTGCGAAAAAGAGACATCCGAAAGTTCCTTTTTTGGATGTCCCTTTTTCGACTACTTACAATTTTAGACTTTTTTTTTCAGAATGGGTGAGTATGCCGTTTGGCATACTTCACCCATTCACCTTCGCAATTCATGATATCCCTCTGCCGCACCTCTACTGCTGTTATCGCCAAACCAAGGGACAGGTGAGTAAACTATTTGTGCGGGGTAGGAAGGGATAAAGTCAGGCTGTAGGGGAGGGAGGGTTAGGGTTAGGCTGCGGGGGAGGGAGGGTTAGGGTCAGGCTGCGGGAGATGGTGGATTAGGGTAAGGATGCAAGTAAGGGAGGGTTAGGGTCAGGCTGCCAGGAATGGAGGGTTAGGGTTAGGGTAGTGAGAGGGGAGGGTTAGGGTTAGAATTAGGGAAAGGAGTGCGGAACTATTTTTCCTTACCATCTCGGAGCACGGAGCTTTTGGTGCTCCTTGAATCGATTGCTATGCCTCATCGTGTTCACAACTGGCTGGGAGGAAACCGCCTTTTCGAAATTCGGCAGTTCTGACCGGAGCCCCACACCCACATTAAACATACTGTCCCTGATCCAGATCTGAGCCTTATGCCAGGTGATGTGGCATTTCTTTGAGTGACATCCTACTGTGCATGCTCAGAACATGCAGGGACATCCCATTCAGATCATAGCACAAGCCTAATGTTCAGGGTTTGTACTTTGAGGGGCGTGTTGTTGGAGGAAAGGGGTGGAGGGACGTAATGAGTGTTCAGTAAGCATGTACCAAGGCAAGTATGCCCAATACTAGTCAGAAGGAGAATTTGCACTTACTGCATGTCTAATTTACAGAGGCATTCATTCAGCATCTAATTTAGTATCTGTGAGCTTAACTGTTGTCCATTAAAATACAGAAAAATTAAGTAAGATTTTCCTGTAAATTCATTTTTAGATTGCTTTAGAGCATAAACACTACAACTGAAGCTTCCATTCTATTTATAACATTTTGTAACCCTTTCAAACACATTAACAATCCTGCACGTGCAGAGTGTATTTTGGGATGTAGCAGCAGGGAGCTTGTACATGTGGATTGAACATACCAAACCGTCCATGACAGCACACAAGTAAGATAAACAGGATGCACTACCATTGCACTCAGATCTGGATCGAGACCACTGCCTGAAAATCAGCTGAATTCTGCAAGCAGCTAAAGTCCTTAACTATGAAGTTGGCCCATAGAATTGCAGACCCATTGGTATTCTCTATTAAATGCTGGAGCAAAGTGAAGAGACTACGGACCGTATTCAGAGAACCGTTTTCATAATGGTACGTGATTATATGCATAGCTGGTACAGGCCAAACACCCTCTCACCCATGACACTCCCCTTCTCAGTCGTGCTGTCGGTGACTTCCACCTCCATATACCACTTGTAACTTTCTGTGAGCAGTTGCGTGCGTATGTGTCCTCCGTACGTGCGATTCATGTTAGTCGCGCCCACATACCTTCATTTAAATGCCTTGCCTCGCCCTTTTTTATTAAAATTTTCACGTGTGGATTTTTGTGTCACATATCCGTACGTATGTACCCACGTCCAATTCACAAGTTCGTCTGTGAGGCACTTATGTGTATAGTCTACGTAAAGTACGTACAAAAAGTTACTAACCATGTGCAGTTGAAACGTACCTAAAAATACGCACGGAAATCGCTGTGAAAACGGTTCTCTGAATACGGCCCTACAACACTAAATCCCACTAATCTAAAGGAGAGTAATCTGTCTCATCTGTCTGCATTTCACCCTTCCGGCAGTACTCAGTCTCTCATTTGTCTACAGACTGGGATATTCTCCGGTGCACTACAGAAATTAAAGACAGGAGTCCGGAAGTGTTAGCTTTCTAAAAGGAGCAGTGTCCAGTTGAGTTCAAGAATCCATCATTTATACACAGCATAACCAATCAGAGGAATGTTTCCTTATCCCCTGATGGCAGCATAGACCTTGTGTTATAACTTATGGCCGGGAGCCAGTAAAGGTAAAAAGAAAGACACCCCCGGATTCATAAACAGGCCCCTCTTCCACTATCTGGTGTATTTCTTTTTCCTGTGGATAGGAGTCAGGCAGGTTATAATTTTGGGACTCACCCAGCAAAGCGGCCAATGCCGCGATACCCGACGCCTCGGAATCTCCCCGGTCTGCATCATGCTGGCGGTGGGGGAGAGTGGTGTGACTGGCCGCAGAAAGCTCCCTTCATGCTGGGGAAACGTGCAGCTGCCGCGTTCGCAGCGCGGCTAGGCTTCCGGTTTTTAAACCAGGGGTGGCCTGCATGGAGCTATATCAATAGTGCACTGGTCTTTTCCCCTATATATCAGTGGGATATTTTGGCGCACTCTAGGCTATTTAAAGGGCTAAGCAACACAGATGCACGTGGATTATCATCAGACAGTCAGAAGACTTATGCAACGCTCCACAAACATGGAAGAAAAACGGTCTATGTAAACTGAGACATTCATTACCAAGGATGATTTGATGCAGGCCATGTCTCTCAAGCAACCAAGATTGTTGGTCTCGGAAGTATCAGATATTTCAGCCCCCAAGGAAGGGGCCTATCTGCCGGGAGAAATATCAGAGGTGTAATCAGTAGCCTCTAAGGAAGAGGATTCCATGAGTCCAATGTTGGTGGAAAATGTATTAAAACTAATAGATAAAACCCTGAACATTCAGGAAGCAAAGGATGATATTCAGTTAAAATAATTAATATTCAAAAAACATAAAAAGAACGCAAGAGTATTTCCAGTGTCCCAAGTGGTTAAGGAAGTCATATCGGAAGAATGGAAGCATCCAGACAAGAAGATATTGTCACACAAGATGGCTAAGATCTACCCATTTGCTGCAGAGGATACAGGCAGGTGGGAGGATACACCAAGAATAGACATAGCAATATCAAGAATCTCGAAGAAGACAACCTTGCCACTTGAGGATGCGAATGCATTTAAGGACGCCATGGATAGCAGAATGGAGGTATCCTTAAAGAAGCAATATACCACTTTAGGTTCAGCCTTAAGACCAGCGGTCTCCACAGTGGTCACGTCAAGAGTCTTACGTGTCTGGGGAAACGAGCTTGAGAAGGAACTCGCTGACGGCATAAAACACAGTGAGCTTTCAAAGATAGTTCAAGACATCCAGCTGACCACATAATTTATTTGCGAGGCATCGATGGATTACATCAAGCAAGCATCTAGAGCCATGGCAACAGTGGTATCCACCACGCTCTGGCTGAGACCTTGGGTAGCCTATGCCCAATCGAAATCCAGACTTTTGGCGTTACCTTTTTCAGGGGAGTATCTTTTTGGCACTAAATTAGATTAAATAATTTCCAAGATATCAGGGGGAAAGTCCACCTGGTTGCCCCAAGAAAAGCAAGTCTGAAGACCTTACTCCTCAAGAGGGTACAGACTGTTACAGTCGGATAATAGGGATGCCAAGTTATACAGACCTGGCAGAGCATACCTAAGAAAATTTCAACCAGGATTGTCCCAGCAAAGTTTTCGGGCCTTTAGGGGAAGAGAAAACAAATTTTTTCGTCCCCCCACAGAATGACGCCAAAACCTCAAGTTCCCTCCCACCACTGGCGGTGGGAGGAAGACTAACAAACTTTGCAAGCCAGTGGAACCAAGCCATCACAGACCAATGGGTGTTAAAGATCATCACTCAAGGATATGCTCTGGAGCATTCTCTACCTCCCGATTTCTTTCTCAGTTCTCCCATTCCAAAGTGTCAGGAAGAAAAGCAGGCTCTGAGAGACAACATCAGGTACCTTCTCAGCCAAAAGGTAATATTCCAAGTTCCTTTTTTACAACGTGGGAAGGGGTGTTACTCCAAGATGTTTATTGTAAGGAAACACTCGGGAAGTTTTAGACTTATTTTAGACTTAAGAAAATTGAACAAATACTTACACATAAGATATTTCAAGATGGAATCTATCAAGTCTATTGTGTCAGGTCTTCACAGGGGTATGTATCTTGTCTCCATAGACTTGAAGGATGCCTACCTTCATGTGCCCATTCTGCAGCAACACCAAAGGTATTTAAGATTTTGTATATTTAATCAGCACTACCAATTCAAAGCACTGCCGTTTGGTCTGTCCACATCTCCAAGGACTTTCACAAAAGTTTGAATTCCTATTATAGCCATCCTCAGATCGGAAGGAATCCTCATTTGGCCGTATTTTGGATGAACTCTTAATAGCGGCAGATTCACCAGACCAATCGGTAAGATATACAGACAGAGTGGCTCAGGTTCTTCAACATTTTGGGTGGAATCTAAACATGGAGAAATCTTACGTTGTGGCCACACAGAGTTTAAGGTATTTGGGTATGATAATGAACACTACTCAAGGGTATTTTTACCCCCAGAAAAGGTCAATCTATTAAGAGACCAAGTATTGCACACCAGGAGACAACCCTGGGTGTCAGTTGGGGACTGTATGATGTTGCTAGGCCTTATGTCATCTTCCATAGAGGTAGTCCCATGGGCCAAGCCGCATATGAGAGCCCTGCAGGCGGAGTTCCTAGACCAATGAAACAGAGATCCAAGGGCAAAGGATCAGTTAATCTCCCTATCTCCTGGAGTAAGACAAGATTTATTGTGGTGGACAAACCTAGAAAGGTTGGCAGGTGGAAAGAGTTTCAGGCATCTAAATCCTGTAGTAATAACCACAGATGCAAGCATCAGGGGATGGGGTGCAGTATGCCAATCCCATGTAGCCCAAGGAACCTGGGACGAGCAGATGAGGTTGAGTCATTCCAATTTAAGGGAACTAAGAGCTGTAAAGGAAGCTTGTGTAACATTCCAATATTTTATCTCACTGAAGCCTGTTCTGATCAAGACCGACAACAATGCAGTTGTTGCCTACGTCAATCGACAAGGAGGGACCAAAAGCAAGAAACTCGGAAGTCAATGCTACTGTGGGCAGAGAAGGAGGTAAATGACCTTTCAGCAGTATACATAGCAGGCAACATCAATGTTGTAGCAGACCAGCTAAGTCACCAGGACCTGTTGCCAGGAGAATGGGAACTCAACCAGGACACGTTTAACATGATAGCAACCAAGTGGGGATAGAGGTAGACATCATGGCGACAGTAAACAACAGAAAAGTAAGAAGGGGGGGGCGTGGCCTGGATGGTGAAGCAAGCAGACGCTTCTTTGCAGAGCTCCGGTGATTT
>WWET01005320.1:8333-19491 GCA_011038615.1 Limnodynastes dumerilii
TTCTTGGTCCCCTTCTGTTCTCGCTCTACACCTCCTCCCTGGGTGACCTCATCAGCTCCTTTGGCTTTCAGTATCACCTCTATGCTGATGACACTCAAATCTATCTCTCCTCCCCTGACCTCTCCCCTGAACTTCTGTCAAAAGTGTCAGATTGCCTCTCGGCCACCTCCTCATGGATGTCTGATCGTTTTCTCAAGCTTAACATGGATAAAACTGAAATCGTAGTCTTCCTTCCTTCGCGTATCCCCTCTACCCCTACTATCTCTATTTCTGTTGGTGACTCCACCATCTCCCTGCACGTCATCCCAGACTCCTTTCTCCTTCACCCCACACATTCGCGCCCTCTCATTGTCCTGCCGCTTTCATCTCCGCAACATTGCTTGCATCAGACCCTTTCTAAATGCAGACACCACTAAAACGCTAATTCACTCTCTTGTTGTTATCCCGTCTGGACTACTGCAACATTCTCCTCTGTGGGCTCCCTCTACAATCTATACTAAATGCTGCAGCCAGGCTCATCTTCCTCTCCCAACGACCTGCCTCCACCTTCCCTCTCTGTCACTCTCTACACTGGCTTCCTGCCCCTTTCAAAATTCTCTTCAAGCTCCTCACAACAACTTACAAGACTCTCTCCTTCTCCACTGCTCCCTACCTCTCCTCCCTTATCTCCATCCACGCTCCCACCCATACCCCAACCCCTCCGCTCTTCTCCTCCACCGCTCCCTACCTCTCCTCCCTTATCTCCATCCACACTCCCTCCCATCCACCAACCCCTCCGCTCTCCTCCTCCACCGCTCCCTACCCCTCATCCCTTATCTCCATGCACACTCCCTCCTGTCTTCCGTCCTCTCCGCTCTCCTCCTCCACTGCTCCCTACCTCTCCTCCCCTATCTCCATCCACACGCCTTCCCGTCCACTCCGCTCTCCTCCTCCACTGCTCCCTACCTCTCCTCCCTTATCTCCATCCATACTCCTTTCTGTCCTCTCCGCTCTCCTACTCCACTGCTCCCTACCTCTCCTCCCCTATCTCCATCCACACTCCTTCCTGTCCACTCCGCTCTCCTCCTCCACTGCTCCCTACCTCTCCTCCCTTATCTCCATCCATACTCCCTCCACTGCTCCCTACCTCTCCTCCCTGATCTCTATCCACACTTCCTCCCGTCCACTCCGCTCTCTTCCTCCACTGTTCCCTACCTCTCCTCCCTTATCTCCATCCACACTCCCTCCCAATCCCTCTTCTCTGCTGGTGACCACCGCCTCACCTCCCTCCTGATAACTACCTCTCACTCCCGCATCCAAGACTTCTCCTAGGCCTTCTCTCTGCACTGGTGCAACCTACCAGTTTAAAGAAATAAACGCATGCCTTCCTGTAGAAGCAAATCATTTTTATCAGTAACATCATTGTCTCTGTTATTTGACAGAAAGATTGAGCAAGAATAATATAAATTTCCTATACAAGATAAAGCTATGCCACAAACAACAGCAAGGTCTTTGCTATAGTACTAGTTTTAAGGAACTAGAAAAACGCATTTCATCATTTAAAGTCTGACCTTATCTATGTTTACCACATTCTATCAGGCAATCTAGCACCCTCCAATCCTTCAAACCCTCCCTCTAAACCCACTTCTTCAGGCTAACCTACCCTTCCTCCACCTAACCTTACCTGCCCTCCCCATCTCCATCCCTGTGTCTCCTGTTTGTTCACTCCCTCTCACTTAGCATGTTATCTCTTATGAGCAGTGCTCCTCCCTCCTGTCATCACCCCTCTACCTTGTCCTCATTAATTCCCCTCTTCTCTCTCTACTGTCTCTCTCTGTCCTTATCCATCTGCTCCTACACACACATCCAGCATCTTTACTCTCCACACATATTGTTCTGCTACTTCTGTTCTGTATGTTATTTCTCTATTGTACTTGTATTGTAATGTATTCCTTATTTATTTGACTTTGTACCCTGTCTATTAATTATTGTATTGTATATGTAATTATTGGCTCTTCTATTGCCTCTGTATGGCGCTGTGGATACCATGTGGTGCCTTATAAATAAACCATATTAATACCTAAAATTTGACCTTCTTACATAATGCCGCTTTCTATAACTTTTTCTTTATAATGTATTCTAATACTCTGTCCTACGGAATAAATAAAACAACCGACACGTTCAAGGCCTGATCTGTCTCCGCATCATTTACACAGATAGAAACGAGTGTGCTGGAGCGGGCGCTTGGTACGGGCTAGCTTTGGTGAAGGAGTGTTGTACGTGTTGTGCCGTCTTAACTGCAAGAGTCAACATCCCTCCTGCACGGGTAGAGAGTAACATTTCAGAGCAGACACGAGCCAGACGGGCTGGGTTTCCTCTGCCACCGCCGCCAGAAGCCTACATGGTAGAGACACAGTCATTCTACAGCAACATCCTCACCCGCGGCCTCCACCAAACGCAACATGAAAGGTGACTCGAGAGTTTCCCAGAGCCGTGTGTCTGCTGTGGCTTTCAGATAAATAAAGAACGTTTTAGCCTGTTTTCTGCATTGCAGGAGCCAACGGACTAACAAAATATTTAGCAAATGTAAAAAGTGAAATAGTGAATGAATGTTCTTATTGTTTTCTGAACATGCTCCCTGGAAGGTAAACAATAAACTAATCAATAGCGAAAATAATGGAGCGAATGCAGCGCTCTGAACAAGTTCCGTGTAACGCAGCGATCTCCAGTATTGCGGTAGTTAGACTATTACTGCTCAAGTCTTGGCGCAGTATGAACGGAATCGTATACACCAAATATAGAAACAGGGCTGTTTGCAATCGGGAACCACAGTCGCCGTAGATCCAGATCTGGGCAAAAAATTACACAGCAAATGCAAAAAGTGCGATTTATAGGTTCTAACGATCAGAAAGTGTCCCCCTTTTCGGAAGCCTGGATCTGGTCCTATGTTAGGCGAGCTGGTCTCCCACCTTCCTACGTGTGTGTATAGGAGTCCGTTCATACAGATCCCAAGACTTGGAGTGTGGTTCCCTGTTGCGAACGGCCCTATTTCAATAGTTCTCTCACAGCCAGTTCGGAACTTGATGAGGCATAGCAATCGATCCCTGAAACTCCGATAGGCAAGTCTACAAACTACCCGAACGGTTTCCCTAATTCTAACCCTAACCCTCTCCTTCCATGACCCTAAACCTCCCTTCCCTGCAGCCTGATCCTAACCCTCCCTTCTCCGTAGCCTGACCCTAACACTTCCTTCTCTATAGCCTAACACTAAGACCCTCCTCCCATTGGGAGTCTGACCCTAACCCTTCCCTTCTATGGCCCTAATCCTCTCTTCCCTGCAGCCTGATCCTAACCCTCCCTTCTCCCTAGCCTGGCCCTAACACTTCCTTCTCTATAGCCTAACACTAAGACCCTCTTCCCCTTGGGAGTCTGACCCTAACCCTCCCCTTCTATGGCCCTAAACCTAACCCTCTCTTCCAAAGAGCCTAACCCTAACTTTCCCCCAAACACCAAACTTTCCCCAAACACCAAAAGTCCCTGGAAAGGTTACTCACCTTTCTGAAGCTGTCAGCGGTGGGTCCCGTGAAAATAAATGGGTGATTATGCCAATAATCGCCCATTAAAAAAAAATTCTAGGGCTGCCTAGTCTTTCGTCTGTCTCTATTTCTATAGACATCTGTTCGCAGTGGGGGCTTCCAGCTATCCAGAAATATGTAACGTTTTGCAGTTTCGAACATGTTTCCGTCAGCAGGGCTTTCCAACTGTACTGGATGCTTGTACCCACGACAGGGCTTATCATAAATGTATTGGCACCAACAACATTACTTGAACAACGGAGTATAACGTTCCTTCAAAGGGAGAGGCAAGGACAGGAAAAGGATGGCAGAGGGGCCATTGACATGACCACACATACCGAAATATATAAACTGCACCATCCTA
Source organism: Limnodynastes dumerilii (assembly GCA_011038615.1). Taxonomy (NCBI): domain Eukaryota; kingdom Metazoa; phylum Chordata; class Amphibia; order Anura; family Limnodynastidae; genus Limnodynastes; species Limnodynastes dumerilii. The sequence continues at coordinate 12,252 of WWET01005320.1, forward strand.
AATTGTGTTTGTTTGCTGCTTGTCTGACAGACGAACCTGGAGACACTGAGTAGATCCAGTTCAATAACCATTAGTGTGAAGACTAGACGACAGGCTGCAGCAAAGGTTCGCACGAAAGGACCACTTCACACGGCTGTCTACATTCATTTGGTTTGATAGCAAACACACAAACCATAACAGGAATGTGAATTACAGGACGGTTATTCTGCAGAGCAGATTTCCCTTCTGTACATAGCCAGATGCTGCAGACGCACCTATAGCAGAGCACTTATTTTATCATATATTGTTTTTTATGCTGCTTTTCCGATTCATTCATTTTTTACTGCTGCAAAATAAATAAATCAACCTGGAATCACATTTCCTTATAACGTGCTCCAATAATGACAGAGGCTGAGCGTATAGATCGCCAGCTCTCCAATTGTTCATGTTTATGTAAACTGTAATTATGGTGAAATGATACACACATTATAGCCATGACCTCAAAGACTCAACAAAAATGTAATTGTCGAAATAACCAAGAAATGCAGCACTAAACGATTTATGTTCTTTTGTATTTATATCTTTTATCATTCAACTCATCAATTATTATACTATCTCTAATTGTTCTCAAAGAACGGAAAAAGGTGACTTGTATCAAGAAATGACTAGTAAAGTGGAGGCAGCAGAATGGAGGGGGACTAGTAACGTGGAGGCAGTACAATGGAGGGTGACTAGTAACGTGGAGGCAGGAGAATGGAGGGTGAGTAGTAACGTGGAGGCATGAAAATGGAAGGTGACTATTAACATGGAGGTAGGAGAATGGAGGGTGACTAGTAGTGTGGAGGCAGGAGAATGGAGGATGACTAGTAACGAGGAGGCAGGAGACTGGAGGGTGACTAGTAACGAGGAGGCAGGAGAATGGAGGGTGACTAGTAATGTGGAGGGAGGAGAATGGAGGGTGACTAGTAACGTGGAGGTAGGACAAAGGAGGGTGACTAGTAATATGGAGGTGAGAGAATGGAGGGTGACTAGTAATGTGGAGGCAGGAGAATTGAGGGTGACTAGTAACATGGAGGTAGGAGAATGGAAGATGACTAGTAACATGGAGGCAGTACAATGGAGGGTGACTAGTAATGTGGAGGCAGAAGAATGGAGGTTGACTAGTAACGTGGAGGCATGAGAATGGAGGATGACTAGTAATGTAGAGGCAGGGGAATAGAGGGTGACTAGTAATGTGGAGGCAGGAGAATGGAGGGTGACTAGTAATGTGGAGATAGGACAAGCTATAATCACTAGGCAGGTAGTTTATAAAAGAAAGACAGCAATAAAGCCATGACTTAGTAACCACTTAGACTGTAGTGATCACTAAGCTAGTACAGCAGTGAGCAACGACAGACCCCAAATCCTCATCTATGATTTCCAGCTGAAATGACAGTATACTAAACAGCATGAAAAAATTGAGAGTACAGAATAGACCAGAGCAGAAGAGTACCAATAAGACAGCATAAGAGAACCAATCAGACACAGCAGAAGAGCACCAATCAGACAAGACCAGAAGAGTATTAATCAGACCGAACCAGAAGTGTACCAATCAGACCAGAGCAGAAGAGTACCGATCAGACCAGAGTAGAAGAGTACCAATCATACCAGAGCAGAAGAGAACCAATCAGACCAGAGCAGAAGAGCGTACCAATCCAAGAAAATGCTCGCATGGAGTTAATCGTCTATTTGGTGCAATTCTGAATCCAGTCCAGGTACACAACATATGCGCTCAGCTCAGCTCACAAAAGAAATAAATAGGGTAAGATTGAAAAATATGTTATTCCACATCTGGTCCAGGGAAACATCTGTCTGAGGTCCAGGCTGGACTCAGGGTTCATGCACCCAATGGCACAAATGTTTCACAACCCGCAAATACGGTTTCCAAGCCCGCTCCTATAATCCACTAAAATAACACAAGCGTTCACACTCTCTGCTGCGTTCAATTGTATGTTTAAGGTTAAACTTGGGTTGGCAATGTAAGGAATGGACAGTCACAGCAACGTGCATGGAGAGAGAGTCGCATCCTGTGATTAAATCATGAGAAAAATACTAACACAAAACTGTATCTTAGGCATCACAGAGAATATTATCGATTTATTGAGCCTTAATATACACATAAAAATGACATGCAATTTCAAAGTGGTTTTTTTTAACCTGTAAACTGCTAGAAACGTCAGGCCAGATTTACTAAACTACAAGAATGGAAAAGTGGAGCTGGTGCCCAAAGCAACCAATCAGATTCTATTTGCCATTTTCTAGTATGGAAAGAGAGAGCCAGACTTTGATTGGTTGCTGTGGGCAATATCTCCACGATTCCGTTGCAGCTTAGTAAATCTAGCTCTTCGTGTGCAAAATATACAGAGTGGTCCATAGGTCCAAGGAAATACTAATGTGCATTCACTGATCGGCAATATTCTATTACCGCGACACCCGTGTATATATATATGTATATATATTTATATATATCTCGCTATCAGATTACGTAGCGCTTTACAGAGAATATTTCACATTCATCAGTCCCTGTCCCATTGGAGCTACATTCTAAGGTCCCTAACACATATACACACACACTTCAATTCCAATAGCCAATTAACCTACCAGCATGTTTTTGGAGTCTGGGAGGAAACTGGAGCACCCGGAGAAAACTCACACAGACACGGGGAGAACATACAAACTCCACACAGATAAGGCCTAGTCCGGGAATCGAACTCATGACCTCAGAGCTGTGAGACACAATGCTACTCACTGAGCCACCGTGCTGCCCAGTAAACGCGATTTGTGTGTGAGAGGTTTGGGCCTGGGGTCTGGTGCGGAGGAATGAGGTCACATGGTGGGCGGACTTGGAACTTACCATGTCAATATTCTGCATGATATCCTGAAAGGAAGGGTGACTCCGAAACTGCTCAAAGAGCTCCCGCTTGTACAACAGGGCGTACACCAGGTTGGGGTTATGGTGGAGTGAATTGGTCAGGCAGGAGTTAATGATCTCCAGCATCATCCGGATGACTTCTTCAATCACGTTGAGGTCCTGGGCCTGAAGAGACACAAAGCAATGTTTATTGTGACATGCCTTACACCGGACACAACTAGCCAGTAACACTAATATCCAGCTCTGGATTCACCCCCTTACCCAGAGACAAGAATCTTCCTAGGCACTGTGAGGAGCACTGACACACAGATGGGAATGTCAGGGTCTGTGCGGGGAGAAATATTGGGTGCGTTTTGCCAGTGCGATGTGTCAGTTTTCAACACATTGTATTGTCACTTTACCACTGCTGTAAAGAAGAATACGAGAACCCAGCGACGTGTCAAAATGTGAATGAGGCAACAGCGACAGGTAAGATTCTCCCCTAATCCTCCACTTCAGTTACCCTACTAGCCACGCACACCCTGTACCGGTACTAGAAGCGCACACCCTGTACCGGTACTAGAAGCGCACACCCTGTACCGGTACTAGCCACACACACCCTATACCGGTACTAGAAGCGCACACCCTGTACCGGTACTAGAAGCGCACACCCTGTACCGGCACTAGCCACACACACTCTGTACCGGCACTAGCCACACACACTCTGTACCGGCACTAGCCACACACACTCTGTACCGGTACTAGCCACACACACTACCGGCACTAGCCACACACACTCTGTACCGGTACTAGCCACACACACTACCGGCACTAGCCACACACACTCTGTACCGGTACTAGCCACACACACTACCGGCACTAGCCACACACACTCTGTACCGGTACTAGCCACACACACTACCGGCACTAGCCACACACACTCTGTACCGGTACTAGCCACACACACTACCGGCACTAGCCACACACACTCTGTACCGGTACTAGCCACACACACTACCGGCACTAGCCACACACACTCTGTACCGGTACTAGCCACACACACTACCGGCACTAGCCACACACACTCTGGGCACTAGCCACACACACTCTGTACCGGCACTAGCCACACACACTCTGTACCGGTACTCGCCTCACACACACTGTACCGGTACTATCCACACACACACTGTACCGGTACTAGCCACACACACACTGTACCAGTACTAGCCACACACACTACCGGCACTAGCCACACACACTCTGTGCCGACACTAGCCATACACACTCTGTACCCACACACACTATATACCGGTACTAGCCTCACACACACTGTACCAGTACTAGCCTCACACACTCTGTACCAGTACTAGCCACACACACTGTACCGGTACTAGCCCTATACACCCTGTACCGGTACTAGCCACACACACTCCATAACTGTACTAGCCTCACACACTCCGTACCGGTATCATAAGTGCATACTCTGTACCGGTACTAGCCTCACACACTCTGTACCGGCACCAAACCGGACCGAGACACAGTTATCTATACATTTCTGGTTCTATGCCGCAGTTTATAGCTAATCTACAAGCTTTTTAGAACAGGATCTTCTGAACCTCTTGAGCCTCAGTTCTAGTACGCGGTAGGAAACACGAGACCTTCCCGCTGCAGTATGAACTACAAGACCCAGCAGTTCTCAGGAAGCCTAATTGCCGCAGTGGTGAACTGCTAAAGACGGTGATTATTGCAGATGACTGTTATTACTAGCCAGGCCGCGGTACACGTTTCACTGCTCCGACACAGTACAGTAACGGAGGAAATAATCGCAGCGCTGACAATGAGATAAAAGTCAATGGCTCCAGCAGAATAATGGGCTCTGCTAAGCCGGTGCCAAGTGCAACACAAGTTTCAAAACAAATACCAATCAGGGTTTCTGTGCATGGCACCAGTTAACCTCGGCGCTGGTCTGGCAGGATGGTGAAAGCTGCATTAAATGAAAGGGTGTCTCTCTGCTGGAATTCCTGCAATTCTTATGGCTTTCTGTTTATGTAAGAATGGCTTGTGTACATTACAGCAGGAACCTGACAGACTGTGCTTTTCAGCACATTTACTCTCTGGCATTTATCGGAAGTAAATCCGGGGGTCACCCGATTCCTGGCACACGAATGTCACCGTTTCTCCCCTCATAAATAAAATGCTTCTGCAAACCTACAAATAGCACTGCACAAACATATATAACTCTACACAACCCCTCCGCTCTAGGCTATAATTCCTGCTTACAGGACTTCTCCTGGGCTGCACATAGTCTGTGACATGATCTCTCTCAATCAGTAAGGCTTCTCTCTAACTTACAAACCGGTGGGAGTCCCCGCTCTGAGGGGCTGTCTTTAGAAGTACAGACAGCCGAAAATTTGTTTTCGGCTGTTTCTATTTTGAATGGCAGGCATTTTAGATTTTTTTAATGTATGGTTGAGCGTGCCGATCGGCCACTCACCCACTCGTTCTTGCCCGGACCGGCCGTAGACATCTTCAGGGAGGTGAGTAACCTCTCCGGGGACTTTTAGTGTTAATCTCTTAAGAAGGGAGGATTAGGAAGACGGCCATAGAAGGGGAGGGTTAGGGTCAGGGTTAGGCTAGGGAGAAGAGAGGGTTAGGGTCAGGCTGCGGGGAATGGAGGGTTAGGGTCAGGCTGCGGGAATGGAGGGTTAGGGTCAGGCTGCGGGGAAGGGAGGGTTAGGGTCATGGTGGGAGCATTAGGGTCAGGCTATGGAGAAGGGAGGGTTAGGCTTCGGGGAAGGGAGGGTTAGGGTTAGGCTGTGGGGAAGGTTAGTGTAATGGAAGGGGAGGGTTAAGGTCAGAATTAGGGGAAAGTTGGGGTTAGTTTTAACACTTACCTATCAGAGCACCGTCATCGAGGCATAAGCAATTGATATCCTAGCCAGTTCGAAACAGGCTGGGAGAAAGTGGCCCTATCGAAATAAGGCCATTCTCAGCAGGGACCCATACCTCTTACAGACCTTTAAGTGCTCCCTTAAATCTCATCTCTTCAGACAAAAGTTACTAGCCCCCTTCCTCTAAGGCTTATTCTTTACATCCGCACACATTTATGCAATGATTTTGAGGTACCATTTCAAAATATCCCATTCAGCCCCCTAGATGTATTACTAATAGCTGATCCTGGCAAAAAGGCGGATTTGCTGCCGAGATTGACAGGCCTCTGCAGCCTCCTGTCGGTCTCTGCACTGGCCTCCTGTGAATCTTGGCAAGAGGCCCGTGCAGCTAGCTAATTGGCTGGCTATTGAAACTCCGGTCAGTGCACCTACCCTTCCTGGCTGGAGTTTCCCGGTCTGTCTGACTTCATCATTGCTGGAAAGTATAGCAGTAATATAGTAATGAAGGCCCAGCATCTATTGCAGAACGCTGAGATTTCATTACGTTATTCCTGTTGTAATTTCCGGCAATCATGGAATAAACACATGGGCACAGGTCTGATAATTATTAATGCCCACACACATACATGATATCGGGAGCTTGAGTCAGATATATTTCAAACACGAAAAAATAAGATAAAATAATCATTCCCGAGCATTTCTGGTACAATTATTGGGCGTTGGGAAAATCCATCCTGACCTCTCACTACAGCGGTAATTGGCTTAGACTTTAACTAACTGTGGGCCATATTTAGAGAACCGTTTCCTTAAAATTGCGCAATTATACGCACGGCTATGCTGTCGGTGACTTCCGCCTCCATAGATCACTAGTAACTTTCCGTGAGCAGTTGCGTGCGTATGTGTCCTCCGAACTGGCCGTGGAAACGGTTCTCTGAATACGGCCCTGTATGATTGGGCTGATACAGTGTGCTACAACAAAACCACCAGCGTCCAATCATCCAGAGACCGACCTTTCTGCACGGATCCAGTAGAACCTCATATGGGATTTACAAGAGCACACACATACCTCTGACATAGTGCTGTAACCAAGTGTTTACTTTTAGTGCCCCTTTAAAAGTTTATGAGCTCTCTGGCATAAAGTCGGCCTCCCTGTACCAGTCATATAATTTTACAGTGTGGTCCGGGCAGATATTTTGGTTCGTCTCTCCTGTGTTGTGTGACATTTCAGCAATACACGAGGTTATAAAAGAGCCACTGGTCGGGTGGAATTTGTTTTTACAGAGATGGCTCCAGGAGGCTCGATCTTTACATAGGTCTGCAGAATGCATCTCTCAGGGACAATGCATCTCTCAGGGACAATGCATCTCTCAGGGGCAATGCACACAGCGCTCGGACATGTAATCCTAGATATCTCATGTAAGAAATAAAGAATTGGGACTGAGGGGAGCTAAAAATAAAAACCAACCTCACCCTATTTTCC
>WWET01005320.1:33734-50464 GCA_011038615.1 Limnodynastes dumerilii
AAAATGGTGCATGGCCTGTGTCACACACCATACAGAGAGACTAGAGGAAGTAACATGTATAGCTTGGAGCAGAGAAGATCAGGTAAAATGGTGCATGGTCTGTGTCACACAACATACAGAGAGACTAGAGGAAGTAACATGTATAGCTTGGAGCAGAGAAAAGCAACTAAAACGGTGCATGGTCTGTGTCACACAACATACAGAGAGACTAGAGGAAGTAACATGTGTAGCTTGGAGCAGAGAAGAAACAGGGAGGAAGCTTTCACATATAACAAGGGTGTAGCCAGGTACAGGAGGGGGCTTTATACAAAGGAAGAGGTGTAATAGAACACGGGGACGTGTGTATAAACTGAGAGGTGGTAGGTTTAGTGCAGAGCTGGCATACCTGTGACTCTCAAGGTGTTCTGAAACTACAACTACCAGCATGCCTTGTCAGATATCAGCTATGCCTATGCAGGTAAAGTATGCTGGGACTCGTAGTTTCATAACACCTGGAGAACCACAGGTTGGCCAGGTCTGGTTTAGAGAATATGTGAAAGGGTTGTTGATATGTGGAATAACCTCCCATCTGAATTAGTAGGATAACACTGTAGAACAATTTCATTTAAATATGCCTGGAATAAATAAAAGGATACCCTATATGTTAAACTAATTAAGGGTAGGATCTAGCATCTATATGGTTTAAAAAACAGCCAGCCAAACAACTGGGCCGACTGGGTGGTCTGGGTGACTTATTTGCTGTCACTTTCTAAGTTACTACATTCCTATAAATTATATAAGTATCTAGCAGCAAAGATATATCCCTGCATGCAAAGAATACAATTACCTTGACTCCCCCTGCAATCAGCATGGTTTAGCCCAGGAGTAACTAATTTCAAGCACTTACTTAAGTCTGGATCCAGCCCAGTGTCCCTAAATGGCTGTGTGTGCAATAACCTATGGGGGCGGCCATTTTGCTTCATTAATATTCATGAGAAGCATTTTAAAGCACTCTCCAACTCTAGTGAAAAGCCTCTGACGTGATTCATCAGAGCCAATCAGAGGCGCTTATAAGGCTGGCTTGGTCGAGGCACTGAGTGACTCTGTTGACAGAAGGGACATGATTCCTGTCCGCCTTCTTACCCCGGCCATCGTGACACCCACCATGAGGACAGCTTTTATCTAGAAGCCCTTTTCAGAGCACAGCAATAACACAAACAGGAAGAGACGCGGAGACAGGCGCTGGGGACCTGATAGTGCCGATTGTGGCCTTCCATCATATTTCCTTCAGACTTCACATGATAATATTGTGCGTGTTACACTTCACAGACACAGCCATGACGCTGCCTCACTTCCTTACTACACAAATCAATCTGATGGCTGCAATACAAATAAGCAATCATTGCAGCTTTAATTGTGTTATTGCAAGGCCTAAACGTTGTTATCAGCTCTCCGGCCCTTCATCTCTGAATTTATACCAACACAGCACAACTTCTGTGATTCGTAACGCAACCGGAGTCACTGCTGCTGCGCTAACCTCTATATCAACACACAGACACAGCCGACAGGCATAAAGATCTGCTGAATGGGATCTGACAGATCAAACACACCGAAAGATCAAATCCCCTGTAACAGATCATCTGTTCTGTCCACACACGGGCAGATAATTGCTTGGAATGTCTGCAGGATTATCTCTTATTTCCTATTCTGTGTATACAGATATCTGCATTTCATGACTTTGGATTGGATCCTTTCTTCTGATTTCCCCTCATGCGTCTGGATCGGGGGCCCCGCAACAACTAAAGCAGACTCTGTCGCAAGTAGACCTGAACTCTGACCGTTAAAATGGCGGCAGCAATTACTGAGCGTCGGTATTACATCAGACAGAGTGGTTACCGCCACTCCTGTCTAATGGAATAGTGAAACACTAGCACGATTGTCTGGCATTACAATAATCCTGACTATTAAGGTGGGTCACAATACAGTTTTTTTTTCTCTCGATGCGATAATTGGAACGATTTAAAAGATTTTTCAAATGACACACTCTCACGATTTTTAAGCCGATTCAAGCGAACACACCTACGCGATAATCCGACCATTCCCACTGCAAAAACGACATCGTTATATTACACATCGGGCAAATTAGACAGTCTATAAAATCTATTCAAATGATATAATTACTTTTCACAGGATATTGTTTTATTGTTTGATCGTGGATGCGTACACGCTGGCATTATATTGTGCGAATCGGTCGTTTCATTATTTGATTGAAATGATTATTGGGTGAAACGAGTATAGTGTGTACCCAGCTTTATCCTAATTCCTAACTCTAACCCTAATTCCTAATCGGGGAAGGAGTGTGGGTCCACGCTCCTTCCTTCATTCGCTCCCAGACAGTTCCGAACTGGCTGGGATATCAATTGCAGCCTAAATCGCCCCCCTAGCAGCCTAACCCTAAGTTTCCCTCCGCCCCCACCAACCCAGCAGCCTAACCCTAAGTCACTGGAAAGGGTTTCTCACCTCCCTGGTGGTCCGGCGTCAGTGCTTCCAAAAATAAATGGTTGAGTATGCGAATCACGTGCTCAACCGTTCATTAAAAAAACAAAAAAAAACTCTGCAATGTGTCTTATTCGAAATAGGGACAGTCGAAAAGCAACTTTCCGCTGTCCCTATTTCGCAATGAGACACATCGCAACGAGGAGAGTAAATGTTGGGTTACTGAGATTAGCGCTCTCATCAGTGCATCCTGTATCATGGTGTGAAACTCTACGACGATCAGTAACAGTAACGGACGTCAAGGCTTTGAGCTCACGACTTGGGGTACACCCCCCTGCAGAGCGGACAGGCACGTCATAGTCTATACAGCCGACTGAAATGTGGTCTAAAAACATCTTTTAAAAGGAAAGTGATGAAACGTAAAAATCTGAGCTGACAGCAAATCACCATTCTGTGTGTTTCATCAATTAGAAACAGCAAAGCCCATCAATGATAGAGGACAGCAATGCATAGGTTACAAGGATTAGGTTTACAGGGTCCTGCTCTGCCCCCTGGTGGCACATGGAGGAACAGTCGTAAACCTTATCCTGGAAAGCAGTGAGGTATAGCGATATTTCTAAGTAATCAGAGCTGGGAACACTTCCTAAGTAGTAAATGATATTTATTGATGTATAAATGTTAGTGTAGCATAGGTAGAAGTCTGGGCGCCCTGGCTGGAGAGACACAGCAGCTGAGCTCTGCTATATAATAAATGGATCCCTGATCCCATTCTCACATCTCCCAGACTGACGCTCATTCCCTGATCAACATACAGACAGACAGACTGTGCTCCATGGACAAACCTCCATACACAGGGACAAAGGGCAATGTAGAGATTTTCCACTGTCCATATATAATACACCTGAGTCATGGTCAAAGACGGTGACACCCCTATGATGACAGAATTTAGAGATTGTCTCCTATTTCCTGGCATTGAGGCCTATGGAGGCGGCCATTTTCATGGAGGCCAAGATGTAATTAAAGATTGGCCGTTGTCTAAGACAACATGACTTCAGTAATGGTGACAGAAATGAAAAATACACTTTGGTCTCTTGTTAATCGGTTGCAGTATAAGCTACTTTAACCTTTTCTATAAATATGAAGTAGTCAGCAGGTCCTATTTACAGTCTCCACAATAAAACAATTTAACAACCAATAAATACTGAGGCTGCCATTTTGATTAAGAAATAAGGTTTTCTGGCAGCGCTAGACACGCCCATGGGTGGAGCTACTCAGAGGACACACCCTCTTGGTGACACAGGATACACCCCTTTGGTGCAGCGCATTGATAGTGCTATCACAATCTCCCTAATATTCATTTGCAAAAGTTGTCAATCGCGACCAAAACTATGAATCCACAGAATAAAAACTATTAATTAATCACTGGAACAAATCCTTGAGCATAGCTCAACCGTACACAAGACAAAGCAGTAGATGATCACCCGCTGTACAGAGGAGAGAGCTGCATGTCTCCCTGCAGATTCTAAACACGGTATCAAAGTTACATTAAAGATTGATTGAGCCCCAGTGATGACAGGACTCATGGTAAGGCCTCCGTATACCTTCAGTGCAATGAGCTGGAGCCAGATTTACTAAGCTGCAGGTTTGGAAAAATGGAGATGTTGCCCATAGCAACCAAACAGATTCTAACTGACATTCTCAAGTATATAATAGGAGTGTGAGATCTAGATCTTTTCCAAACCCGCAACTTAGTAAATCTGACCTCTGGACTGATAGAGTTTACATAAAACGCAAAGAAACAATCAATGTTCCTCCTCTCACACAGAAATCACTCCCCCCCCAGAAAGACCGAGTAGAAAGTTCTGGAAGGGGCCAGTGTGCAGTCACAGAAATTATACCAGAGGAAAAACAGGACAATCATTCCTGAAGTGGAGACGAGGGTTTTCTAGAAGACGCGACAGAAGTATTCCCCAGACAGTGTAACGCGAGACCCCATAATGTTTCCTTTGATGCAGGGCTAGGAGAGAGCAGTGTGGGAACTCGGAATGCAGCGTCCTCTCCTTTCCACTCAAAACTCGCCCCGCATTTCATGTTAAAGCTGGAGCCACCCTCCTCCTCCTCCTGGGTAAATGGCCAATTATTTCTCTCACGGTAATAGACTCCAGGGGCCTGATCCAGAGCTACGATGTAGCGCTGAGCGTACTAACGCTCAGCGTTACATCGCTGACTCCCCCCTGGCACTCCCCCTGTGCGGAACATACAAACTCCACACAGACACCAGGGGAACATACAAACTCCACACAGACACCAGGGGAACATACAAACTCCACACAGACACCAGGGGAACATACAAACTCCACACAGACACCAGGGGAACATACAAACTCCACACAGACACCAGGGGAACATACAAACTCCACACAGACACCAGGGGAACATACAAACTCCACACAGACACCAGGGGAACATACAAACTCCACACAGACACCAGGGGAACATACAAACTCCACACAGACACCAGGGGAACATACAAACTCCACACAGACACCAGGGGAACATACAAACTCCACACAGACACCAGGGGAACATACAAACTCCACACAGACACCAGGGGAACATACAAACTCCACACAGACACCAGGGGAACATACAAACTCCACACAGACACCAGGGGAACATACAAACTCCACACAGACACCAGGGGAACATACAAACTCCACACAGACACCAGGGGAACATACAAACTCCACACAGACACCAGGGGAACATACAAACTCCACACAGACACCAGGGGAACATACAAACTCCACACAGACACCAGGGGAACATACAAACTCCACACAGACACCAGGGGAACATACAAACTCCACACAGACACCAGGGGAACATACAAACTCCACACAGACACCAGGGGAACATACAAACTCCACACAGACACCAGGGGAACATACAAACTCCACACAGACACCAGGGGAACATACAAACTCCACACAGACACCAGGGGAACATACAAACTCCACACAGACACCAGGGGAACATACAAACTCCACACAGACACCAGGGGAACATACAAACTCCACACAGACACCAGGGGAACATACAAACTCCACACAGACACCAGGGGAACATACAAACTCCACACAGACACCAGGGGAACATACAAACTCCACACAGACACCAGGGGAACATACAAACTCCACACAGACACCAGGGGAACATACAAACTCCACACAGACACCAGGGGAACATACAAACTCCACACAGACACCAGGGGAACATACAAACTCCACACAGACACCAGGGGAACATACAAACTCCACACAGACACCAGGGGAACATACAAACTCCACACAGACACCAGGGGAACATACAAACTCCACACAGACACCAGGGGAACATACAAACTCCACACAGACACCAGGGGAACATACAAACTCCACACAGACACCAGGGGAACATACAAACTCCACACAGACACCAGGGGAACATACAAACTCCACACAGACACCAGGGGAACATACAAACTCCACACAGACACCAGGGGAACATACAAACTCCACACAGACACCAGGGGAACATACAAACTCCACACAGACACCAGGGGAACATACAAACTCCACACAGACACCAGGGGAACATACAAACTCCACACAGACACCAGGGGAACATACAAACTCCACACAGACACCAGGGGAACATACAAACTCCACACAGACACCAGGGGAACATACAAACTCCACACAGACACCAGGGGAACATACAAACTCCACACAGACACCAGGGGAACATACAAACTCCACACAGACACCAGGGGAACATACAAACTCCACACAGACACCAGGGGAACATACAAACTCCACACAGACACCAGGGGAACATACAAACTCCACACAGACACCAGGGGAACATACAAACTCCACACAGACACCAGGGGAACATACAAACTCCACACAGACACCAGGGGAACATACAAACTCCACACAGACACCAGGGGAACATACAAACTCCACACAGACACCAGGGGAACATACAAACTCCACACAGACACCAGGGGAACATACAAACTCCACACAGACACCAGGGGAACATACAAACTCCACACAGACACCAGGGGAACATACAAACTCCACACAGACACCAGGGGAACATACAAACTCCACACAGACACCAGGGGAACATACAAACTCCACACAGACACCAGGGGAACATACAAACTCCACACAGACACCAGGGGAACATACAAACTCCACACAGACACCAGGGGAACATACAAACTCCACACAGACACCAGGGGAACATACAAACTCCACACAGACACCAGGGGAACATACAAACTCCACACAGACACCAGGGGAACATACAAACTCCACACAGACACCAGGGGAACATACAAACTCCACACAGACACCAGGGGAACATACAAACTCCACACAGACACCAGGGGAACATACAAACTCCACACAGACACCAGGGGAACATACAAACTCCACACAGACACCAGGGGAACATACAAACTCCACACAGACACCAGGGGAACATACAAACTCCACACAGACACCAGGGGAACATACAAACTCCACACAGACACCAGGGGAACATACAAACTCCACACAGACACCAGGGGAACATACAAACTCCACACAGACACCAGGGGAACATACAAACTCCACACAGACACCAGGGGAACATACAAACTCCACACAGACACCAGGGGAACATACAAACTCCACACAGACACCAGGGGAACATACAAACTCCACACAGACACCAGGGGAACATACAAACTCCACACAGACACCAGGGGAACATACAAACTCCACACAGACACCAGGGGAACATACAAACTCCACACAGACACCAGGGGAACATACAAACTCCACACAGACACCAGGGGAACATACAAACTCCACACAGACACCAGGGGAACATACAAACTCCACACAGACACCAGGGGAACATACAAACTCCACACAGACACCAGGGGAACATACAAACTCCACACAGACACCAGGGGAACATACAAACTCCACACAGACACCAGGGGAACATACAAACTCCACACAGACACCAGGGGAACATACAAACTCCACACAGACACCAGGGGAACATACAAACTCCACACAGACACCAGGGGAACATACAAACTCCACACAGACACCAGGGGAACATACAAACTCCACACAGACACCAGGGGAACATACAAACTCCACACAGACACCAGGGGAACATACAAACTCCACACAGACACCAGGGGAACATACAAACTCCACACAGACACCAGGGGAACATACAAACTCCACACAGACACCAGGGGAACATACAAACTCCACACAGACACCAGGGGAACATACAAACTCCACACAGACACCAGGGGAACATACAAACTCCACACAGACACCAGGGGAACATACAAACTCCACACAGACACCAGGGGAACATACAAACTCCACACAGACACCAGGGGAACATACAAACTCCACACAGACACCAGGGGAACATACAAACTCCACACAGACACCAGGGGAACATACAAACTCCACACAGACACCAGGGGAACATACAAACTCCACACAGACACCAGGGGAACATACAAACTCCACACAGACACCAGGGGAACATACAAACTCCACACAGACACCAGGGGAACATACAAACTCCACACAGACACCAGGGGAACATACAAACTCCACACAGACACCAGGGGAACATACAAACTCCACACAGACACCAGGGGAACATACAAACTCCACACAGACACCAGGGGAACATACAAACTCCACACAGACACCAGGGGAACATACAAACTCCACACAGACACCAGGGGAACATACAAACTCCACACAGACACCAGGGGAACATACAAACTCCACACAGACACCAGGGGAACATACAAACTCCACACAGACACCAGGGGAACATACAAACTCCACACAGACACCAGGGGAACATACAAACTCCACACAGACACCAGGGGAACATACAAACTCCACACAGACACCAGGGGAACATACAAACTCCACACAGACACCAGGGGAACATACAAACTCCACACAGACACCAGGGGAACATACAAACTCCACACAGGACACCAGGAGAACATACAAACTCCACACAGACACCAGGGGAACATACAAACTCCACACAGACACCAGGAGAACATACAAACTCCACACAGGACACCAGGAGAACATACAAACTCCACACAGACACCAGGAGAACATACAAACTCCACACAGGACACCAGGAGAACATACAAACTCCACATAGACACCAGGAGAACATACAAACTCCACACCGACACCAGGAGAACATACAAACTCCACACAGACACCAGGAGAACATACAAACTCCACACAGCTAAGACTTGTCCAAGAATCGAACTCATGACCTCAGCACCATGATGCTGAAGTGCTAACCACTCGAGCCCTATACATAGATATATAGCATCACATATGAAAAATAACACATCATTCACATCAGGCCCTGTTCCACCCTTTGCTATGCCACAGAGGCACCAATAGGTTCTTTGACATGTTATCCTGGAAAGTGTCTGAAGCCGATTCTGCTTGTCATGGTGTCCGGCTGGTCTTGGGGTAGGTGAAGGGTAGTCCCTATGTATCAAACTTCAGAATGATAATCTAAGGCATCCGTGGAACAAAGAAAACATCATTATGTGACGATATTTCCTGGAGGCGATATTTATAGGTCTGTAAAAACGTGGTGCAGGATCTCCCATATAGCTCACATTCCTCCACCGATGGCCCTCAGCATTATTTACGACCTGGGTGCTTTTGTTATTGTAAACCTTCCCGCAAGAATGCGGCTGAATACGGGCTGGGTGCAGGGTGTTTATTATTTCCCAGGAAAGGTGGATTAGGTTTCCCCAGATATGTTATAACCAGGCGGCCTGCTACGACCACAAAATGGGCGGAAGGAAGACGTGCTCCAACCATGCAAATCAGCCCGACCGGTGAGCGCAATGTACAGGAAATCATTTGGAAAGCGCTTTAGCTCTAAAAACTGGTCACCCATAAAAAAGTGAGCAAAGAAGTTTAAAAAATATATGTTAGTTTTTGAAAGTCTGCTAAAACTTGTTATGTGCCACCAAATGGCTATAATTGTCCATCCTTGGTCTAGAGAGACCATATCTGCACTAAACTACGTCAGATTATCAACACAGAGCAGACAGAGGCACAAGAAATGAAATGTAGTATGAACCAGTGACTGGGAGGCGGATAGGACCACATAGCTGCCATCACTGGTATAAACTAAGCTATTTATACATTAAACAGCCTACGACAGGCTGAGACAGAGATGGCAAAGGATTGGGAATACCAGCTGACAGGAAGTTCATTAGCAGCATAGTGAGAGCTGCAAAGGGTCCTAATTACACAAGGTGTAAACATGGTGTCGCAACAGTATAACACACATAACATGATCAATATGGGGCACATCACTTTACATAGAATATATGGGACATCAGCGGTAAACAACTCAACAGTAAAGGTAATACAAAATATAAAGTACACGGAGGAGTTTATATTGGGGAAAGGACACCAGAGGATCCTGAAAACAGGCAAGACACTGGAGGATCATAAAGACGGGCAAAACACTGGAATATCGTGACGAATGGCAAGACACCGGAGGATCATGATGTAGGGTAAGACACCGGAAGACCTGACGAAGGGCAAGACACCTTAAGACCTGACGAAGGGCAAGACACCGGAAGACCTGACGAAGGGCAAGACACCGGAAGACCTGACGAAGGGCAAGACACGGGAGTATCATGACGAAGGGCAAGACAACGGAGCATCATAAAGACGGGCAAAACACCTGAGGATCGTGACGAATGGCAAGACACCGGAGTATCGTGACGAATGGCAAGACACCGGAGGATCGCGACGAATGGCAAGACACCGGAGGATCGCGACGAAAGGCAAGACACCGGAGGATTATAAAGACGGGCAAAACACTGGAGGATCATAAAGACGGGCAAAACACTGGAGGATCATAAAGACAGGATCATAAAGACGGGCAAAACACTGGAGGATCATAAAGACGGGCAAAGCACTGGAGGATCGTGACCAATGGCAAGACACTGGAGGATCATTAAGATCAGGAATCCCGGCAATCTCACTAAGACTTGTGGGAGTTAAGGAAAAAGTCTGTATCTGGCCCTTAAACACTATGGACCTGTATTCATCAAGGATCATTGTGCAACTACGTAACAGTAACGACACAACAAATCGTAATTAACACTGATTGGCATTTTCCAGATATAGAAACATAAGCCCAAACCACTATTGTCTGGCCCTTGGATGAAGAAAGATTTACGGGATAAAAGAGGAACATGGAGGATTTTCTGTCTCAATGGCTGTAATCCGATATGAAGAGGAGGAAGCAGAGATGAAATAAAAATCTTTGTAAGACGGAAAAAAGAAACACAACACTCTCTTTGTATGACGTTCTTTAATAACCGTCCTAATGGTCAAATTAAAGAACCTTGAATAAAATCATTTATCCCACATAAAACAAACATGGCCTTTCTATCTTTGAACTTAGTTTTACAAGTTCTATCACTTCCAGATGTTACACGAGGGGTTAAATTGCATCTCCTCTGAATTAGGGGGCATGGAGCTCTTTCTATATAACAAAGCTGTACTACCTAGTCCTAGAGCAATGCGGGCTGGCCTATGGCTCTCCAGGTGAAGCGAAACTACGAGTCCCGGCATGCTCCACCTGCATAGGCAATGCAGATACCTGACAAAGCATGCTGGGACTTTGTAGTTTTAAAACATCTGGAGAGGCCACGGGTTGGCCAGACCTGAGACAGAGAATCAGAGAGGAGCCATTAAAGTGCTGTTGCTTGCCCATTGTGGAGCGGTAAATGACAAGCAGAAACCTTATAACCGGTGGGGGTTTAGACAACTGTTCTACACTTCCTGTATGCCGGCTGCCCCTCAGGCCATAAACAAATGCTAAATAACACAAAGATTCCCAGAAGTGGAGGCGTAGTGATCAGTGATCCGCGATATCAGCAGGGTTGCTGAATCTCCTGGAATATCAGGGAGACTCCCGAAATTTGGCCAGTTCTACCGGTATCCCAGGACAGCCGACAAATCTCCCGCAAGCCCCGACCAGCTATTGATCTCTATTGTAATCCCTAGAGTAACTAGGGATGGGCGGGACTTGATGATGTCATCAAGCCCTGCCCATCCCCTGGAACACTAGAGATTACATGAATGCTTGGACGGGGTGGGGCTTAATGATGTGATTTGCATACATCACATTATTAAGCCCCTCCCCCTTGCAGTAATCTATATATACAGATCCTGTTTGTCTCACTTTACTGATGAAAGCCAAAAATGACTTGTGAGGCCATGCAGTCACTGGTGCTACCCATGTAACCTCAGTGGTCTGCTATACATGGCCTTGTGTAGAGTAGAATTGTTACAGGTTCTATAGAGGCAATAATCAGATATTTGTCTGGTGAATGGATACGGATAAACGTGTTTAAGGCATCTCCACAATGTGTCCAGGGGCAGAAGGTGACAGACTTGGACCTAACAGCAAGGAGATGGGCCCTGAGTCTGTATGGGTGGCACTGGGCCTGACCGTTGCCTGCTAGAAGCTGTCAGAGGCTGACAGTTTAAAACAGCGCTCAGCACTCCAGGTATGAGTGCTGAGCGCGGGGAGGCGGGGCTTATAGCACCAGTAGGCTCCACCCCCTTAGAGGTCCGCGAATCGGGACAGTCCTGTCTCAGGTAAGTGCCCACGAAGTGTGGACAGTCCTGTCTCAGGTAAGAGAAGGGGATCCTGCACAAGGGCTCCCTCACTTCTTAAAACGTCCCCCGTCTGTGTGTAATATAGAGTGAAGCTTGAATAGCCTTCGGTGACGGCACAAGAACCTATGAGCCTGATTCAACTGTCCGCCATCCCCAACCGTGGCGCTCTCTCTGGGAAGTCACACAGCGGATTTTTATTACAATTTTAGATTTGTATTTCCCGTATTAGACGAGAGTATGCGCGCCAAGGGCTGGATCCAGACCTACGTTCTCTTTACGCCTTCGTATTTACTAGACACTCCCCCTCGGTCGTACGCACTTTTGCCGTTTAACGCTTTTCCAAACCCTACCTTAACTTTTCCAAGCATAACTCTTGTCGGCCGTAATGGCTGAACGTACTAACGCGCCTAAGCACGCACATGCCGTACGACTTAAATGCCTCACCCCGCCTGCGAAGCTTAATTACAGGTGTCGTATGTCTGTCACACCCCCCTTCATCTGTAGTTACGCTGTTGATCGCAGGCTCGTAAGTACGTTCAGAGTTTCTGGTCGTAACATTCGCGCAGTACATGCAAAGCAGCGTTTTTTACGACAATACTTTGTAGATGATTATAGAACATAGAAGTGAGAGGCCATTGTCCACCATCACTCTTATATAAACATTATTCTACATCAGACAGTGCAGCAATCACAGACTTCTCAGACTGACAGACACTTGTCACTGATGCTTCCGTTTTGTCACATCTGTCTATACAGAAAACCACACACGAGACATGAAGTCATTCCCCGAGTCTCGAGGTTAAGTTCTGGTCTCGGGAAGGGGGGGGGGGCGCCTGACTGTGGCGACCGGCGGTGCGAATGTTCCAATAACTGATCTGAGAACCGTTCACACAGACAGACGTTCAGTTCGATACTCACGTAGTCAGGAAGTGGGCAGTCGTCCGAGCCGAGGGATCCGCGCAGAGACTGTGTGGCTTGCTCCAGGACTTTGTTATGTTTTTTAGACAGCAATGAAAACAAACTAAAAAGAGAAAAGAAAAAAAAAAGAACGATGTTAATATAGACAGATAAAGACCAGATAGTGCGGTAATGTTTCATGGGAGCCGGGGCTCATGCAGGGTCCCAGAAATACAGTCACACAATAACAGGGAAGAGACACAATGCAGGATCCGCAATTATATATAGAACACAGCCACACTCTAATCCAGCGGGGCAATAGTACAAGGATAGACCCCAAGTCAAGAGGCACAAAAAAAATCAAATAAAAAATAATGTAATATCTGTGTATGTACTTTGTAATTCCTGCTTTTTTTTTTGTATATTTTGCTTTTGGTGTGCCGCGGAATTCTGGGAAGGGCTTAGGTGTGCCGAGGGTGAGAAAAGATTGAGGAGCACTGAAACCTAAAGACACAATTTCAGAGTAAAGCCGGCCCCGCACTAGAGCGAATACCTGTCTGTCTAAAGACCACGCTTCCGCAATCTACGTACAGAAATGGTACATATTTAGCATAAATAAGCTACATTCGGAGTAGCTCAATTCTTAACACAACGTACGTAAGACGAAAACTACATAACTGTGAATCCGGATCTATGTGAACAGTCCCATTTAGCCTTTGAGAAATGGCAAATGACTGCTTATAGCTACGCCCGGCCATTCCGCTAATAAAAAAAATACAAATAAATGACTATTAGTGAAGTCCCATAAACAGGATTTCCTGATGAAACCAATGAGTGCAGAAACGAGGGTGGAAAATTTCTGCAACCTAATACTCTCAGCCGCGAAGACAAAATATTTATACCGTCTGCAAACAGAGAGACTGGATAAGTGGGGAGAGAAGGCTTTTCAGACCTGTAGTAGTTCCCAGTTCACTAGAAAAATGATGAGTAGAACGGGACTTATTACAACGCCTTATAACATCGCAACTATTCCTTAAACTGCATCTCGGTTGTTTCTATCACATATATAACAATCGCAGCCGATGATTTGTTGTTTAGATGCCACCTTTACAACTTTAGATGAGCCCTAAACCTTTGCAATGTCCTCTGCTCGGAGAGAACCCTGAAAAGCAGACTAAGGTTCAGAGAACCGTCCGCAAAAAGTACGCAATTATACGCACGGACGCAGCAAGGCCACACCCCTGACACTCCCTTTTATGTGACCTACGAGTGTCTGGATTTGCCTTATCTTTCCGTGGGCATTTGCGTGCGTCGAGTTGTCCCGTACGTGCGTATCTAACTAACCTCGCTCGATCCGTGCGTATTTACCCACGTGCGATTCACACATCCGTCCGGGAGGCACTTCCGTGCGTATAGTCTACGTGAACCCCTTAAATAAAGTTACTACGCATGCGCAGTTGAAACAAACCTAAAAATACACACGGGACTCGCCGCGAAAACGGATCTCTGAATACGGGCCTAATATCGGATTGTTTTATAGTATGACAATAAGTTTGTACTTAATAAGCGTGACTACTCAAGTGCCCATTTTTTTTGCTATAAACGGAAGTGGATAAAAAAACATACTCTAACATATTACTGTGCGTTATGCAAGTGATGGAAAGATGCTGTAAAGAACATAAAATATATGGGCTTTTATGCAGGATTTTCTATAGATAACTAATGCACTGTGCAGATCTGCAGAGGACAACTGTCCTAAGACCCTGCGGATAATCAAATACTAAGTACCGGATTTGGTCACCGGTCCCCTAAATTGACATTAGTTTCCCTGCTCACAACACAAACCAGCCACGTATAGTTTCCTTCTCAGCGCTAACTAACTCTTAGATCCCTGTCTTCCACCTGTGAGCTTTGTGTGCGAGTAAAGCTGGCCATTCACTAGGACGATTTCCTGCTAGGGAAATGTCCCGTTATCGGCACCATACACCTCCTCTGCTGGGACCGATAATCCTAGCAGAATAGGGGGGGGGGGCAGGGCTGCTGTATATCTATGTACTAAGCTGTTCGCACAGCTCTGAATTATACCTTCAAAGCTATCAGAACAGCATAGTGCATAGATATGCAGCAGCGTCTATTGCAGGGAGTAGCTTCACACAGCGCAGTTTCGGCTGATCCCTGTCTGTACTACTCCCTGCAATAGCCGCTGCTGTATATCTATGCACTATGCTGCTCTGACAGCTTTAAAGCATACCTTCACAGCTGTCAGAGCAGCTTTGTACATAGATATCCAGCAGCAGCATTGAAGAATAGGGAGCCATTCAGCTTGCCGATTGGCTCCCTTAAAATTTCGGGAGTGTTTCTGGTGCGTTTATTTGATGTTTGAAAACTTGATCCTGATCATTAACTACAGCGATTATTTGCCCGATCGCCTGATAATTGGGTGATCAGGCAGATAATCGCTCTGGTGGATGACCAGCTTAAGTGTGAAGCATTAACCCTGCCTACAGCTGAAATCTGCAGATTATCAGACCCTCATTACGCACCTGTGACAAACTACCTTCATGGCCACAACATATCGGGTTCATGGTACCTGGCCATTTCGTTATTTGTGCATAGATTTGTTGGTTTTAACGACTTTAGATAACAGCGTTCTTCCCGATCTTCACAGTTATGGTGCATCGTTTGTCTAGACTATGTTATGCGGCTGGACGGAAGGATGTGTTTATTTTCATTCTGTTTCATTAAACTCTAAACTACATATTTTAGTTCTGGGTATTATTGAAGTTTTCTCATGGTCTGTATAGAAGAATAACGTTATGCTTTGTCTAATTATTTATCTCCGTGTTCTAGACACAATTAAACAAAGAGTATTTTTTTTATGTGAAACGGACTTCAACAGAGACATAAGAAACATCTCTCAGATTTATGAATAAAAGCTTTGGAAACGTGAAATAACGGTCTCTCATCCTGGTGAAAACTACTTTATATGTTGTGAAATCTCAGGGGAACCTCACAAGAGTTATAGGGGCAAAAAAACCACTGGGGTCTGGATTCACGGTTACGTAGTTTTGGTCTGACGTACGTTGTTTTAAGAATTGAGCTACTCCGAATGCATAGTAGCTTATTTACGCTATCTACGTACCGTTTCTGTCTAGAGACCGAGCTTACGCAATCTACGTACAGAAATGGTACGTAGATCGCGCAAATAAGCTACTACGCATGCGTAGACGCTCAATTCTTAAAACAACGTACGTAAGACCAAAACTATGTAACTGTGAATCCGGACCAAAATGTGTAAAACTCCACATCAGTTAAGAGTCACATGGAGAATGGGGCAGCAGTACACTGACTGACCCAGCAAACCCTCAGGGCAGGCAGCTGTCAGAGGCATAAAGTCACTAGGACATTTCAACAAAAAACAGAGCTCAGAATGGCATTTCAAAGCCCCTCAGCTCACTGTATCATGTGTCAGTGGTTGCCATGGAAGTCACAAGACCCAGTGAAAATTCTGCAGGGTTACAAGCCCTGAACAAAGCTTAGGGGGGGGGGGGGGACGATGTCTTACAGTGGGGG
>WWET01005320.1:73203-86088 GCA_011038615.1 Limnodynastes dumerilii
GAGTCTTAGGGTTAGGGTAATGGAAGGGGAGTGGCGGGTTAGGGTAATAATCAGGATTAGGGTTGGGTGTACATTGATACTCACCATTATTCGTGGAGTCTTTGTTCTGGGGATGATCGATTGCATTTCCTCCTCCTTGAAGAAGCAATTGATTTGGGACACATTTCTATATTCCCTGGTATGAAACCAATTTGTACCACTGACCCCACACCCCACCTCCATAGTAACAGCAATATCCCCTCACAGAACACATCTGTATATGACCATGGTACTTTCATTAACAGCATCCATTACACTAGAGTATTGCTTCTAACCACAAAGGGACTTTTACAGGTTTTAGGGGAGCGGATTACTACATCCCCTGCTATAGATAACAAATGGGGAACTAGAGAGAGGTCAATTCACTAGATAAGAGGCGGATACAGAATTACAATAGGGCCCAATTTCTGTGCTTTTCTTTTGGCCTGTGGCTGTTTTTTCTCACTGTGCACATGTCCGAGTCAACACTAAGCAGTCGAAACCAAACCAACCCTTCCAGAACAAAGATTATTAGCACTTGTGAGAGACAGAGAGAGAGAGGCGGGGTTATGCCTGCAATGGGGCGTTCCCTCTTAGACAGTTTACATATGGGCGTTCCCTATCTCCGCACCCAGCCAGCCTTCCGTTCAGTGAGTTGGAAGTCTGTCAGAAGCTTCTGTCTGGATCCTGTAACAAGCCATGTAACAAGCCAGTCTAGTAAACCTATGATATTCTAGATAACATAGGGCATGCTGGGACATGCAGTTCTACAATATCGAGATCACAAATTGACCCACGCGTTTTACAAAATATTCAGGGCAAAAGATATGGCTGGGTATCTAAGGACGGCAAAGAGGAAGAAGGCACAGGAACGGTTAAAGCTGCACAGACAGCATGTGACAGAATTGGGAAATGTTTAACAAATGTGTCTGACCACAGAATTACCTCCTATTAGAAGACTGCAGACAAGTGGGTAGAATCACTGCCATCGCCCCTTCCTGTTCCCCGGCCCAGTGACTGATCTGCAATCGCGATGACAAACTCTTCTCTCTGTGCCACTATCAGGCCATATACACAGCGGTCCGTCACAGATCAGTTTCCACGTGGAGCTGCGTGCGTATTTTTAGGATCGGATGAATTGCGCATGCGTAATAACTTTATTTACACTGTTTACGTTGAATTCACGCACGGAACTCCATTAGGCACGTACTTGGGAACATACGTGAGAAGGGGCGTGGTTGAAATCCAAACGTTCAGAGTTACGTGAGACAGTGCGGGGGGGGGGGGTGGATTTACATGGGNGTTGTATTTAAATGGGAATTTGAGGGCGCAGTTGGACAGATGCCCGTAACTACACACGTAGAGGGTGTCCTATGGCACTCGCAGCCATGGGAGTTGTCTTGTTAAATGCGTGTGTACATTTGCGTACTTTTATATAATGGATCTCTGAATACGGACCAGCGCCTTTTATATACATTCAAAGATAAGAGGGCAAAAAAAAAAAATTCTTGTGACTAGCTGCTGCCATATTGCATTCGAGACTAAGAATAAGAAATGCTATTGTAACGACTACCCCTATGACTGAATACTGTCTCATTCACTTTCCCCGACTAACTCATGTAGTCTAAAGCTGGCCACACTCTAGAGCTATGATTGGTCCAGTTATCCAGCTATGAGGTGATTGGACCAATTATCACTCCAGTGTGTGTTCAGGATGGATTTCTAAAACAGCCAATAATTGCTCCAGAAACGCCAGGGTCCAATCATTTTATCGATTGGCTGTAAACTCTTATCGTCAGCAAGTAACCAATACCATGTAATGTGTGGACAAGTCCGATTAAGGGACCTGTACCTCCACCTCTGGGCCGGAGTTTCCCCATCTGTGACTCCATAATTATTGGCAAGTAAAGCAGTGATACAGTAATGACAGCTCAGCATTCTGCAAGAGATACAGGGCATCCATTACTATATTACTGCTGTATTTGCCGGTAATTATGGAGTCAGGCGATAGGAAAACTCTGGCCCGGAGGTGGGAGTGCCATGCACTACCGGACCGGAGTTTCTATAGCCGGCGAATTAGCTAGCTGCATGGGCCTCCTGCCAAAATTCCCGGACTAGGCCTTATCTAGGTAGGTTTTGTATGTTCTCCCCTTGTCTGTGTGGGTTTCCTCCAGTTCCCTCCCACTCACCAAAAGCATGCGGGTAGGTTAACTGGCTGTTGACTAAATTGACGCGTGTGTGTTAGGGACCTTAGAATGTAGCTCCAATGGGGCAGGGACTGATGTGAATTTGAAATATTCTCTGTAAGTGCTGCGTAATCTGAAAAAAACATTTAATAAAAATAATAATAAACACAGTAAAGGTTTGGTTAATCCTTGATGTACGATTCTTCTAAACATTAAGGTAGTTTCCTGGGTACAGAGGTCCCATAACTATGGTTATATCTCCCTATCATAGAATCATAGAAAGTGACGGCAGATAAGAGCCACATGGCCCATCCAGTCTGCCCAGTTGTTTATTTAAAACTATACTGACCCCAGACCCTATTTACCCTCAATTTAGTTTGAGATTTAGGATATCCTTATATTTATCCCAAGCATGTTTATACTCGTAAATACACTACGCGAGGAAACATATTGCAAACGTAGTTTTGGATCTACCCCATTGTGACTTAAGAGCCAGAGCCAAACACAACTCGCTGCTGAAGCAGCATGCATTCAGAGGGGTGTTTGGTGCGAGTGAAGGGGTAGACGGAAGTATTCAGTATACAGTAAGGGCTTCATTCCCACAAAATGAGCCCAATCCAGATCCAAACGAGAGTTTAAGAATGCACTAAACATCTGCACCAGACACAGGACGTGCCTAACACAAGCCGCCGCTCAGCTAATCCCCTGCAGTAGAACTTACTTGTACTGCTTAGCTGCTCAGCTGTCATCTCCCTGACAGCTGATTGTCTAAGAAATATAAGTAAGCACCTTTGCAGGGTTACAGCTGAGCCACGCGTCTTGTGTGTTCAGGAGTCAAGGCTCAGCTGATCCCCTGCAATGTAATGTGGTTTGCTGGTACAATGGTCTTTTACGTACGTCAGCTGAATGTAGACTGCCAGCAATTGCCATCAGTCTGCATTTAAGTGAGAGCTGGTGAAGCGACTTCTGGAGTCATGAAGATTCATGCGCCAAAAGGGAAGTATTTTTACCTAGCCTTACCCGCAACCTTTTCCTCACCCTAACCCCCCGTTTCACTCAGCCAAACCCTAACCCTAACCTTCCCCTTCTTCAACCCTAACCCTCCATGCCCCACAGCCTAATCCTAACCCTCTATGCCCCGGAGCCTAACACTGACTTTCCATGCACCGCAGCCTAACCCTAACCTTTCTCTTAAGCCCTAACCTTAACCTTACACTCACCGCAACCGCCGCAGCCTAATCCTAACCCTCTATGCCCCGCAGCCTAACCCTGACCCTCCATGCCCCACAGCCTAACCCTAACCTTCCTCTTAAGTCTTAACCTTAACCTTATACTCACCGCAACCGAAGCTTCCTGTAGATATTGGTAATGGGATAATAGGTGGTAGCTGTATCATTTTTAAAATAGGGCTGAAAACTCCATCCTCTGCAGTAGAACTCACTTGTTCTGCTTAACCAATCAGCTGTCACGGATATGACCGCTGAGCGGCTAAGCAGGTCACATATGTTCCGTCACAGGGGATTGGCTGAGATGCAGCTCCTGCATAGTACTTTACAATGGAAGAGTCGAGGGTTCGGTTGATCTTTTGAAGTAGTAGTACAAGTAAGCAAGGCTAAGGCTAGCCAGGGAGAAGTGGGGGCAATCGGCTGAAGCTTTATCTAGGGTGTCCAGAGGGGAAGTAGTTGCTGGTTTGGCAATTGCTATTCCGACAGCTGAATAGTGTCTGATTCAGTACACACAGGAATCAAAACTAGAAAAATGTTCTTATGGCACAGGTATAATGCATGAAATTCCAGTTTGACAGGGTAATTGTTCTGAATGCCGAATGTTACTCTCCTTGAATTTATGAGGCCGTATTCAGAAAACCGTTTCCTTGAAGGAATGCAATTATACGCACGACCGGTGCAGGCCAAACCCCCTCACACCCATGACACCCCCCTCTCTCGGCCGTGCTGTCGGTGACTTCGGCCTCCGTAGACCACTTGTAACTTTCCGTGTGCGGTTGCGTGCGTATGCGTCCTCCGTAAGTGCGATTCATGTTAGTCACGTCCACATACCTTCATTTAAACGCCTCCCCCCGCCCATTTTTCTTTAAATTTTCACGTGCGTATTTTTGCGTTGCATATCCAAGTGCGTATGTATCCAAGTGCGATTCACAAGTCCATCCGTGAGGCACTTCCGTGCGTATAGTCTACGTATACTACATGCAACTCGCCGGCAAAACTGAATACGTCCCATGGTTAGAGTTAGGCTGCTTGGTAGGGTTAGGTTTAGGCTGCCAAATATCGTACATGCCGCCGCTGTAATATTCGAATACACAGCTGAAAACTGCCATTTTATTGCCAGAGACCTAGCACCGGTTGAGCTAATCCAACTTTGCAAAGGGGTTTTATAGAAGTAATGAATGACTTTGCTTATTACAACTCATCTCAGTAATATAATCTACAAAATACTTGGAAATAATAGGTAATTCTCCGCTCGAACAAAACATATTTCAGATAACAATACACTGACCGCCGCCATCACACAGGGCATAATTAATGAAGCTTATGAATCGGTGAGTATGCTGATCGACATAAAAAAAAATTCTAAAAAGGCTGCCTATTTGAAATAGAGACAGCCAGAAAGTAACTTTCGGATGTCTCTATTTCTGAAAGCACATCATCGTTGCGGGGACTGCAACCGCTTGTAAAGTGTGTTTAATCTGTCTGACCTGGACCTTTATAGAGCATTTTTGGTTGGCTTGTTTCACTAAACGCTCTATATCTAAAGATACATTCTATATATGCTATGCAGGAAAGTTTTTTCCCTTTGAATTTATTTTTCACGTACTTTAAATCCTCTGAACATATTGGGCCTGATTCAGAGATATTTGCAAGGGGTGTGGGTCAGCTCCGAAAATGGCCCTTTTTCGAAAGGGCTGCTCTCTCGGAAATCGATTGCTCTTGCCTCAAAGAGTAAAGCAATCGATCCCCGGCAGACTGAAGACGCTGTGCTGAAAGCTGAGTATAAATCTATTTCCAACCCTGCAGGCTGACCATAACCCTCCCCTTTCATGACCCTCTCCCTTCCCCAAAGCCTAAGCCTAAAAGTCCCCAGAGAGGTTTCTCACCTCTCCAGTGGGGTCTGCGGTGGTTGACATCCGGCTTACGAGAAATGAATGGGTAAGTATGACGATTGGCATGCTTACCCATTCTAAAAAGAAAAAATGAGCTTTCTAGTGCCTTTTCTTGCTGGCAACTCCGTCCCATATGCAAGTCAGAAGCCAACCGCTTTCAGAAATACCCCATGCATCTGGATAACTATGCAATTGTAATGTGAATTGTGTGCCGTCACTGAAGTGTGTACTTTCTATGATACTTGAAACCAGGGGCAAAAGTAGACCAACTCGCTCCCTATAGCAAGCAGGAAAGACCCTAGTTATGATGGGGGGATTTGCGCCACATCCCACCTTCTCCATGCGGATTGTGATAATAATGTCAATAGAATAGAGCAAAATACTCAGAGCACCAATCAAACTTTCTATATAAAAACATAATAGTAAATGCAGTTAATATTACTACATTTTACTTAGCAATATAGTTGCATATGTTTGTTTATTCACATAAATGCCAGTATGATAACAAAAAAGTACACATATATCTAATTTTAATATCACATTACAACTTTTACTGATAGATAAACTAGTCTACAACCTTCATTTCATGCGCTCACACTGAGTACAGGGCAAAGGTGTGTGGACTTACATAGTAATGGAGGGCCGAATCCTGACTTGATCAGAACAAAGAAACTCCATAAAGAATGCAGTGACCTGATGACGTGTTCTGTATGGAGTTCAATCTGTGAATTGAAAGTGAGCCCACTCACCATGCCTACAAGGTACGCATGGTGGATGGGAACTGGCATTTTAATTATACAGTAAGGGCTTGGTAAGATTCATCATTTAATTATTATTGTTTATTTATAAGGCGCCGTAGAGAGACAATTGGAAGACATTTTATATACAATAACTAACAGGGTAGAAATTTGTAAAATAGGGAATACTGTACAAGTACAATGGATTGCAGAACAATATGTGTGGAGAGTAAAGATGCTGGATGTGTGTGTAGGAGCAGATGAATAAGGAGAGAGATAGACAGTAGAGAGAGAAGGTGGGAATTAATGAGGACAAGGTAGAGAGGTGATGACAGGAGGGAGGAGCACTGCTCATAAGAGCTAACATGCTAAGTGGGAGGGGGTGATCAAACAGGAGACGCAGGGATGGAGATGGGGAGGACAGGTACGGTTAGATGGAGGAAGGCTAGGATAAGATAAAGAAGTTTGAAGGATTGGAGGGTGCTGGATTGCCTGAGAGGTTGTAATAGGCTGTTCCAATGCAGAGGGGCAGCCCGGGAGAAGTCTAGGATGCGGGAGTGAGAGGTAGTTATCTGGTGGGAGGTGAGGCGGCGGTCTCCAGCAGAGCGGAGGGGAGAGTGGATGGAGATAAGAAAGGAGAGATAGGAGCAGTGGAGGAGAAAAGAGCATTATAGGTTGTGGTCATTATGCATCATTTTTCATGGGGTGGGTGTGTAAAAGTTGAGGTAGGACCCAGGGCACGGAAGTGTCATACGTAATTTTTGCTTCCGCTGCGGAGGAGTTCCATTCACAGAGCGTGCTTAATTCAGGAACCATTCCTAGGTGATTGCCACAACTGCCATAGCCCAAAGATACCAGAAATCTGAATTTCTAAACTGTCACAACAATAATCAACCAATCAAGATCAAGCAGTGAGGAGAAGTGTAAGAAGCATCCAATCAGGTGCTGGCAAACTGGAGACATCCAATCAAAATTCCCACTTGAAAAGCATGCGTGGATTTAAGCTGGATCAACAATACTTTTGCCACAGAGGAGCTGGAGATGCTTCTTACAGTCCTAAATTGTAAATTCAATTAAATTATTTTATCGCTTACAAACGATTTCTAAGATCCTTTACTGATGGAGAAATACCCCTGGTGCTGGATGCATGGTCTTCTTGTGCTTTGTTCCAGCACACCCTACGCTATCCTGTATCCCTCCGTTATTTGAGCCGTGGGAAATAGTCAGACTATTAAATGTAAATAAGGGCAGCTCAGCACATTCGTGATGCATTTCCATTCCATCAGCAACCAGAAAGGAGATGTGTTAAACTGTCCTCACCAGAGCCTGACTCTGCCAAAACCACCTTCACCAGCTTTTCAGAGAAATGAGACTTAACACCTTCCCTGCAATATGCTAATGCAACGCAAGCTACTAGAGGTCAGATGGGAAGCACTAAAGCCCTATTACCCAGAATGCCCCCACGCCACAGTGATGGAGCCACAAGAGACGCTGGAACATGACATGCAGCAGTCCCAGATCCCACCACAAGAGGTCTATTCTACATCGGTTGCATTCCCCGGTTAGAAAGTCTTATTTCCGAAATAGGGACATCTGCAAGTTCCTTTTTGGATGTCCCTATTTCGAATACCCCCCAGTTTAGAATTTTTTTTCATAATGGGTGAGTATGCTAATCGCCATACTCACCCATTCCATTTGGGAAAAGACGCTGCTACCGCAGGACCTGCACCAAGGGAAAGGTGAGTAGCCTCTCCAGGGTTAGGGTTAGGGTCAGGCTGTGGGGAAGGGAGGGTTAGGATCAGGCTGTGGGGAAGGGAGGGTTAGGGTCAGGCTGGGGGTACGGGGAAGGTTAGGGTCAGGCTGCGGGGAGGGGATGGAGCATAGACGGGTAAGGCTAGGGTTAGGCTGCGGAGAGGGGATGGAGCGTATACGGGGAAGGTTAGGGTCAGGCTGCGGGGAGGGGATGGAGCATAGACGGGTAAGGCTAGGGTTAGGCTGCGGAGAGGGGATGGAGCGTATACGGGGAAGGTTAGGGTCAGGCTGTGGAGAGGGGATGGAGCGTATGCGGGGAAGGTTAGGGTCAGGCTGCGGGGAAGGGAGGGTTAGGGTCAGGCTGTAGGGGAGGGAAGGTTAGGGTTAGGGTAATGGAAGGGGAGGGTTAGGGTTAGAATTAAAGGTTGGGGTAGTTTTTTGCCTTATCTTCCGGAGCACTGAAAGTTCGGTGCTCCGTGGATCGACTGCTGTACCTCATCGAGGCATATACAATCGAAATCCCAGCCAGTTCGAAACCAGGGACCCACACCCATTCTACATAAACCAACACGTTTCCAAGGTACAGGGCACAAACACCAAACTTACTAGAGCTGCAATATAGAAAAACACTGACCAATCCCTAGCATGAAGGGGGCACGATAAAAGGATTCAGTGGAGGACATTCTTATAGTGATTAACACTGGGCCTCATCCAGACTCCAATCACTTTTGCAGTTTCCGGGCAGTCTCAGTTTTCGCATCACAGCAACTCGATCAGAACGCAAATCTTTTTAAAACCATCGACAATACTGCGAGTGGCGGCTACAAGTGGGAGGGGTAAATGATTCTTTTAATGTACTGACATCCCACCCGTCGCTTTATCTGCGATCTGATCAGACAAGTTACGGTACAGTCCATAAAACACTAAATAAACAAAGCCAATGCCTACTATCAAGCACATGGGGGTAGATCTAGACCTACGGCTAGTTACATTAGAATGCGTAGTGTATTTACGCTAGCGTAATTTCTAGGCACTCGCCTCGGTCGTACATACTTCAGCCATTTTATGCTGCCCAAACCCTTCCTTAACTTTTCCTAGCGTAAGTACTGACGTCTGTAACGGATTTACGTAAGTGACGGCCAAACCTAGCCCCTACTGTATGATTTCAATGCCTCCCTCTGCCTCCAAAGCATAATTACATGTGTCGTACTGATGCCCCCGCCCCTTTGTTAGTATTTACGCTGATGGTACGTACGTTAGGAGCTTACAGAATGGCTCCCAATTTTCTTTAAGTGCCTCCCTCTTCTGCTAGGATGATCGGTCCCAGCAAGAGAGGTGAATGGTGCCGTTAATGCCGGTAAATCATCCCGTTTATCAGGACACCCACTGCTGGAATCGATAATCGACCCAGTGTATGGCCAGCTTTAATGAGGTAAAGAAGGTCTGTGATTAGGAGGATGGGAGCCAGGAAACGGAGCTAGAGAAGCAGCCTGTGGGTGCAGCAGATGAGGGAGAAGGTGCAGTAGTACAGAGAGAGAGAACACCAGGAATCAGGTACATAGGATAAAGCTGTGAGGAAGAGAAACGAGCAGTAAGTGCAGTATAGGAGGTCTGTGTATAGGTGAATGGGCAGTAGGATACTGCACTAGAGAAGCAGCCTGTGGGTGCAGCAGATGAGAGAGAAGGTGCAGTAAGAGGGAGAACACAAGGAACAAGACTCCTGTTAATTAGAGCTTACATGTGGTGCTGAAGCAGGGCACAGGGGGCGAGCGAGTGTTTATTTCACCCCTCATTCGCTGCTTATATATTTCCTGTAGACACCATAGATGGAAAATCCTGATTAGAAGGTGGCACTTCTTTATCTCGCATCCCCAGGAACAGGACAGAGGCGTGACAAATTGTAAGCATTTGATTGGCTTGCGGTCACCCAGCAAAATACAAATGCTATGTACGGCTGAGTGCGGATTCACAGACATATGCTGTATCACAGCGACCATTCCCACTAAGGCAGAATAAAATGTACTTTTTAAGTCATTGCGCTAGATTTACTAAACGTCTCAAAAGGAAAAACAGAAATGTTGCCCATAGCAACCAATGATATTCTAGCTCTCACTTTCCTATTAGCTACTAGAGTTATGTCAGCTAGAATCTGACTGGTTGCTATAGGCAACATCTCCATTTTCCTTGTAAATCTAGCCCATGGACTTTGCTATAGACTCACAATGTCTTTATTTATTTTGAGCATTCAGAACTCGGCTAAACAGCGTCTGGTAGAGGAGCAATGGCTGCTGTGACCAGCATAGAGACGCTCAGCAAGATCCCTGTAATCCCTGTCACTGCTGAGAGCTAGAAGCACGCTGACTGTAACACAGATACAGCCAGGAATCCCCCGAGGACAGGAACCAAGGCCTGGCCAACCCGTGGCTCTCCAGGTATAGACAAACTACGAGTCCCAGCATGCTTTAGCTGCACAGGCACAGCTGATACCTGACAAAGCATGCTGGGATTCGTAGTTCCTCCACACCTGGACAGCCACAGGTTGGGCAGGCCTGCTGTGTTACAACAAGGCCTGTGCGCACTCCATACTCCATATTTCTCCTGGTATCCGGGGAACACAAGCAAATCTCCCGCAATGGGCTTGAGGCCATGAGTTTATGCAAATCACGGCCTCAAGCCCCACCCCTTATCTCTCAATACTGTGTTAGTAGGGATTGGGTGGGACTTGCTAACGTCATTTGCATCACTGAGCCCCACCCCCAACCCTAGTAACACAAGAACTAGTAATGGGGGGGTGGGCCTTCAGGATGTGATTTGCATAACTTGCGACATGAAGCCCCACCCCCGCGCTGGCATCTATCTCATCCCTCCAAGAACTCCTGTAAGATAGAGCTGGAAAGTTGGCACCCTTGGTCTAAAACTCTTCTAACAGAGCTGATCCCTGCTCACGTCGCCCCCCATTGCTCGCTTATGAAGTACGGCAGCCTCAGTAGCAAAGGACCGGATCCAGAAGTGCGTATTGTGGTTACTTGCGTTACCGCTAATGCACGACTAACAAGACTCTGGCACACATCACCATGATGCAGGCCTCCCACCCCCTCCCCCCCCATGCGTACAGTGTGTAAGTACGGTGGTCGGAAGGAGGTATGGTAACTGCACAGTAAGGGCTCGGTTTAGCCCTCGCGTACGATTCACCATTACGCACCAGGGCACGGAAGCGCACGCATGTACATAGGATCAGACATGTGAAATTCCGCATCAGCCACACTCTCTCTCACACAGAGTCACAGGTGGAAGACCTGGGTCTAATCAGTCAGCTAGAGCTGGGAATGAGACTATAGATATGTGTTCTGTGATGTGGGCAGGGCCACCAGCGCCAGCTCAGTGACCAGAGAGGGAACAGTGTGTAAAGCTATCTGCAGCCAGCTGGAATAGTAAATATGGATGTTTGTATTTGGAATACTGGACTCGAGGTACTTCTGTATGCACCATTCGGATTATAATGAGCAGCCATCGTGTTCAGCAACCCTGTGTGACAAGCATGAGCCTGCAGTGTTTATCACAACACATACATGGCAAGCGTGGTGGCACAGAGGCTAGCATTGATGTCCAACAGCACTAGGGTAATGAGGCTGATGAGTGACTTGGGTTCAGGGGCTATTTTCTCCATTGAACAGTGGGGACAGGGATTTCAATGACAAGTTCCTATGATCAAACCCCACTGTGGGGTACCAACTCTCCCAATTTTCTGGGCCAGATTTACTAAGCTGCGGGTTTGGAAAGTGGAAATGTTGCCTATGGTAACCAATCAGATTTTAGATGACATTCTCTATTATGTAAAAAGAAAGAGAGCTAGAATCTGATTGGTTGCTATAGGCAACCACTTGTCCAAACCCGCAGCTTAGTAAATCTGGCCCCTGGACTTTACAAGGGGGCTGGCGAGTATAGGCTATGCGCTAACAGGGATTGCAGAATGGTTTAATGTGCAGGAACATCGAGGAGATAGAAATTCCCACCAGCGACGGGCTTCACACTCCAGCAAAGCCGAAACCATGAATGAAGCCGCTCACAATATACCTTTCACCGTGTACACGGAATGTCTGAAGATAAATGAGCCCTGAAAAGGCTTCCGGGGGACCCCCTCCTCCATCACACAATGCCAATGTGTGGGATAAAGCCATTATTAATGTAGCCGCAGAGGAGGGAATGAGCCCTTCTTAGACACACAGCCAAGGACAATTCTCAGAGTAAGAGGGCAGAACGAACACAAGGGGAAAAGTGGCCCGGGAATGAAAACACACTGACAGATGCCTGTGCAGAGAAAGGACTCAGCCGCAGCCCTGACGTACAGACATAAATCACATCGCTGGCCTTTGTCAGGAGTGTTTACTCATCTGCTGGTGGTGACTCAAACATGTCCATTAATGCTTAATGCCTTCATTAACCAGCGCAGGCCTGAAGGGGTTATGTACAGACGGTCTGACCCCGCAGCCTGCGCTATACAGAGACAGCCGATAACTGGGCAAAGGTCAAGGAAGTTTTGCAAGGTACAAGAAGAACACAAGTCATTCAAAGAGACGGGTGAGGAAACAGAGGCGATATACGAGCAGCTAATAGACACGTCCGGAATCAGACGCACCGATGGAGGCTTTTATTTTTATATATATATATATATATATATAACAGATTTTATGGGGTACAGAAAAGAGGCGAGCTTATAAAAGGGAATAATTTCATATGACGTCTTATAGTTATACATAAGCCCGGGATCCCGCACGTTACCTTCACAAGACTGGAGAAGGGGAGAAATTAGGAGGAGAGGGTCTAAGGAGGGAGTCAGGTAGTCATGTAAAAGGAGGGAAGCGCCACGATATATGGTCCACGGCAGCCAAACCCCAGTATATCCCAGTAAAAGCCAAGAGAGGGGAAACTGGAGTTCTTCTAGAATGTTCTAGTTCTTCTATTTGGTATATTGTCAGCGTGAAGTACAGTTTGACCTTTGAATGGGGGGGGGGGATACTGTTGGGGGGGGGGGACAGTCAGGGTTTAATGTTACAGTGGGGCATAGTGGGATCGT
>WWET01005321.1:420-12384 GCA_011038615.1 Limnodynastes dumerilii
CCCCATAGTAATTACAAAATTTAGAAATCAGTGTAGTCAAAACCTGAATAAAATGACTATAACCCACTTCATAGTTACTATACTCAGTATTTTTCTCTACATTAAACTATCAAGGAGGTTACTGCATAATAAAAGTTTTTATTTTAATGGTAATTACACAATATAAAGTGATTTTATTCAGCTTTTATCTTTATATTAATCATTCATTTGTGTAAATACATGTGGAAAAATATAATAAAAATGTCCAGCAGTACTGTAATAGGTGAACATTTTTATGATATCATTTTAGGTGGGTGTCTAAGTTGCCTCGCAGGGAATCAGGAAGGTCCCCAAAAGGTTACCATGTCTAGGGCCTCCAGCTCTACATTTGGCTCTTGTGTCACTCTATTATCAAATCGGGGCTTAAGACTGAAAATTTCTTAAATTAAACAATAAAGATCAAAGATTTTATTCTCTGGAATCTTGGGAACTGAGGTATGACCCTTGAAGGAATTTTTTGAGTGGGCTGCTTGTATAATAACCTGAACAATCATATGATGGACCAAATTCATAGATTGAAAATAAGATACTCCTGGGCAATACCATGATGATTTCAGGGGGAGTCAAGTTAACTGTATTCTTTGCATGCAGGGATATATCTTTGAATTGCTTATTGCACACAGATACTGACCAGCTTTACATTACACTGTTATTTAGACTTGGGATAGAAAACATCACCTCTCACCTCTAATACTGTTTGCAACTAATGAAATAGGACTCCCTGCAATCAGCATGGTTTTGCCCAGAAGTAACTTTTCTCTCTTATTTTCAGTTCCTGAATCTGGGCCAATGAGAGGAGGTTTAAACCTACCATACAAATGTTTTGTCGGTAGGTGGAAAATGTCATCAAAGTGTGTCTGTGGCTTTATTTTCCAACCTTTACCAGCTTTACTTATTGTTTACCATGAATTCTTTACAATGTCTATGCTCTGAATTGTCCCCTTAAGAGTACTACCCAAGACGTGGGCCAGCCTTTCATGAGAACTGTTTTTATATTTAACCAAAGCTTTTGTTCCTTTGAAACTGCAGCAAATGAACTGTATGAACTTGCAGTCACCATTGAGCATGTCTTTATGTAATTAGGACAAAGGAGTCTCATGATTACATATCTTTATTTATAAATGAGCTGCTACTTTTATTGTTTCAATTGTAATTGACATTGTATTTCTCTGTGACATTGTACAAAACAAATAGCAAAATAATTAGATCACAATGTACTTTAAGCAAATGCGCCATTTGCAAAGTAATTAAGCAAAGTAGCAGCACAAATGTTTTTGTCTTCTGGTTTGGATAACACAGAGAACAGAAAAAGCTTCTGCAATCCACAAAAAAGGTTAGGTCTCCTTATGTTCGACCTTCATTCCATATGTTGTTATCCTCCAGGCTGGCGACAGTTTCTCCACTGATTCATACGATTTTTCTAGCTGTGACATTACATTTCCTTATTTTCATATGTATCGGCATAATGGACCTGATTCACACTTAAGAACCTCTGGCTTCTTAAGTGCGGATTCTCCCGACATGACCTACTATGCATGCGTAGTAGGTCATTTATGCACTCAAAGTACCAGTTAGGAAAAAGGAGGGGTGCTAATGCCGCCTCGGGGATGTTTTAGTTAGAAGTGGGAGGGGAGAGGGATTATATTAGCTGGGGAGGGAGGGCAGAGCCATTCTCCACGTGTAGTTTCCTACTTAAGAAGGAAACTCCGCATGGTAAGATAAGGTAGTCCTATGGCACTCGTAATTGCCATAAGGTACCTGAAAACAGGGGGGGAAGGTTAGGGGCCAGAAGGATGAGTTAGGTGCGGATCTGGCAACACTTCACTCACTCTTAAGTGTGAATATGTTCCTAAATCACAATAAATAAGTCATTCCATTGAAAGAGGTGATGTGAAGGTTGGAGGTCATACTGAGTGATAAGATGAGCACATTCACTGGTCCTTCTCTTCAGAGGACTAACTTAAAACATAATGGGGCTGATCCAGAGTTTGAGAATAAGAGCAAAACAGGTGCTAGTCTACACCTGGGCATTCCATGTTACCATGTGCGGGGTGCAAATTATTATGCTACATGCTAGAAGAATATTTACCTTCAGCTTATTGCACACAAACATTGAACAGATTTCATTTTAATACATCAAATAGGATCAAGCTGTGAAATATTAACATCTCAATTCTTATTCAGCTTGTACAGTTTGAATTTATGACCCCCCTCCCCTTTTCCTGTCCATGCAGTTCAACATAGTTTGACCCAGTTGTACTTGCTCCCCTGATTTTGCTGTTACCTCTTAAACTCTGGAACAGCCCAACCATACCTGATCCATTCTCAGGATGCCTGAGGACACATTCCTGCAGCCTAATTCAAACCATAACGTTGATGTTATGCACAGTTTATGACCAAACGTTTGCATCAGTCTCAGGGAATGTCTGAGTCTCCAAAGCTGCTGATGGGAGGCATACCGTGACCTAAAAGGGGTACTTGCAGAAGGATTTAACCTTGTAAACACTTCACTGACTGTTAGGAAATGTTGAGTATTCTTTGTGTTGCATGTTGGTTTTAAGAATAAAGGATGTTTATTTTTTATTTTTTCATTTAATTTAATTTGATCTTAGTCCTATTTCACGCTATATCTTTAGTAAATTAGTATTGTCAATTTAACTCTCGCATAAATCAGAACCACCATATACATAACGATGAACTACCCTGCACTTGGCAATTGGATCACAATTGAAGGAAACATCTGCTTCGTTCATGGCTGTTACATGTCCAAAAGCAACCTGTTGCGTGCTGATCCACAGCTGTAGTTGCGATTGCATCTGTTTAGCTCTTACTCCTCCAATTATATGCACGGGGTTTTAGAAAAACAAAGGATGCTTTCTTTTTTACATTCCAGTCTGGATCAGCCCCTTTATGTTTAAGATGCTCGTAAAATCAGCCAACAGACACGATGGGCTCCACCGCAGAGATGTCGGTCTTTCCAGACTGGATGTTAGAAGATGATGGCAGGTTGTGTGACACTAGCGACCTCTTGAAGCTTCTGTTTTCAGGCCATGCAACTCTATAGGAAGGGATGTTCGATGGGAGCATGTCCTCCTGCTGCCCATTGTGTTTCTTGCACATGTTGAGCAAGGCTTTTAATTCTGATCTGAAATTGTCATTAAGCCAGCAATATATGAACGGGTTGTAGCAAGTACTGCTCATGGCAAACCAGTGAAAGGCAAAGTAAATGGCATTGTTGGTGCGAATGATTTGGCTGGAGAGGAGGACCACGTAGCAGTTCAAAGGGAACCAGCAGACCGCGTAGAGGATGACCACCAGCATCAACATCTTAATGGTCTTCTTCTTTTTACGGCGAAGGGCAAAATACTGCTCAGTGGTGACGTCTCCGATGGCATTCCGAAGCCACAGCTTCTTGGCCACAGTGGTATAGGCAACCGAGATAATCAGCAACGGGAGGACATAGAGTAAGATAAACGTGGCTAGATCCAAATATTTCCAGAAAAGGTCAGAGGGTTCTGGGAAATTAGGGATACATAAACTTCTGATATTCTCCTCACTACAAGTAAAGGGAAAAAATTAATGAACATGCACTGGATACAGATCATTGAGTATGCTTTGTAAATGACCTACAAATGACCTACAATGTACATCATAAGGACGTGGGGACATAGGCACAACATTGATTGTCTGTATTGTTCATTGTTTACTTGTTTACCACTGGCTGCCTGTATATATAATATAATTTAAATACCTAAGATGCCACCAACAACACTGCACCCACATACATATTTAAAGGACTTCTTCTGGGCTGCACCCATTCTTTGAATGCCCAGCATGACTTTCCTTCAAGCAGTCCCTTAAAACTTCCCTGAAATAAGTTTACATAATCTCTCTACCACCCTCTTAACCTCTTCTACCTTTTTAAAAACCCCTGTGCTTTCCATTTTCCCTTCCCTTTACATGATTTACATAAGCCCCAGTCTGAATATCATTGCTGTGTGACTGGATTATAGGACTACTGCCAGACACTATAGTATCCTGTCCCCTTTAATAAATAAGTCAACCGTAGAATAATAAAACATATCACCAAAGCTGCTATTACAAGTGGTCCATGTGATAAAACTCTTTCAGAATAGCTGCCGTAGACCAGGAATACTAGACAGAAGTCATGGTCTAAATGGAATACAAGACATAAGACATTTGGAAAGTCATCTAGTTGCCTTTGAAATATTCAGATGATTTACCTGTATTCAAAAGTGAAGAGTTTTTGATAAATTGCATGCGGCAGAGAGAAACATGTAGCCATAATCCAGATGATAGCAATGTAAGCGACCCCACGGATAGTCGATATTCGTGGCTTTAGAGGGTGCATGATCACCTGAAAAGAGACACGAACAACACAATTACTTCCCACTAAGGGACAAAATACATTAATGTAATGTAACAGAAACACTGGGTTAGTGGTTCAGGGATGCTACATATGTCCCAGGATTCTATACTATTCCTTTAAAAAAAAAACACAGGAAAATGGTTGTGGTTTGTTGCTTTGTGTTTTACACAGCTTGCTAAGCCAGTTCGGCTTAAATAAATGTCAGTTAAGGGTTCCTTGTGTTATGGATGGAGAGAGAGAGAGCTCCATCCTTTAGGCCCACCTCAGTCTAATTAGTACTGGTGCCTTTGAGTGAGTATATAAACTCACCACCTAGATAAAGAGGTTTCTCCAGAAAGACACCAAAACTTTTCTGAACTGTGTTGAACTGGGTTTTGTTTGTGTGATAAACTAGGTGATGCACAAGTAGACAGATCCACCGAAATGTAATGGGTAGCACTGGACAAAACAGAACTTATTTTTGTTTGTTTTCTTTCAGTGAGACTAGATGAGGCTAGCTTTGCTCTTCACAAGTGTAAATAAAGGCGCCCTTTTGTGAAAAAGTCTCTCCAGAAGATGACGTCTGACTACTGATCTTATCACTGTAGTCACTGAAAATCCATAATCAAAGATTGAATGGCTTCCATTTCTTTATATTAACCTAACAAGACCAGACTTTTCTACCTTTTCTTTTCCAGTAGTTTTAGTAACATAGAAAGTGACGGCAGATAAGAGCCACATGGCCCATCCACTCTGCCCAGTTGTTTATTTAAAACTATGCTATACTAACTAGACTCTATTTACCCTCAATTTAGTTTGAGATTTAGGATATCCTTATATTTATCCCAAGCATGTTTACACTGTTCTACTCAACCACCTCAGATGGGAGAATATTCCACTTATCTA
Source organism: Limnodynastes dumerilii (assembly GCA_011038615.1). Lineage (NCBI taxonomy): Eukaryota > Metazoa > Chordata > Amphibia > Anura > Limnodynastidae > Limnodynastes > Limnodynastes dumerilii. The sequence continues at coordinate 5,735 of WWET01005321.1, forward strand.
TCACCCTTTCAGTGAAGTCATTTTTCCGCACATTTCCTCTGAATCTACAGTTTATAACTTGCAGCCCTCGAGCTCTATTACACCTCTTCCTCTGCAAAATGCCACCTAATTTTTCTACTAGTTTCCACCTTTTCGAGCAGCGCTGTCTGTGATGGTTTGAGGGCAAATTGTTCCCTATGCCAACATTCTTAAAGCTGACCACACGCTATGCGATATTCCACTAATTGGCCTGATTATTGATTAATGTGTGGCATGGACTAATTTGTAGAAATGCCAACAGAACAATCCAAAAAAACCCTGGGCCCATAACCAGATTGTTTGTACAGCACAATTACTATCAACAAAGGGTGGTAAGGGTATAGCCCGATTATCAGCGGATTATCTGCGGATCCTAATTAACGATAAGAGGGCGTTTCCCGATCGCTGTGATTGGAAAATGCCCCTTTTGGTACAGCGTATCCAGACCCATCCTGGTATGTCTTACAACAGCAGGGGGGGGGACGTCTCACAGAGTGGAAGAGCTTCTGCTCTGTGGGAGTTGGGGGGTGTTATTTGTATGGTAAGGGATGGCTTCAGCCCTTACATACAATACACATTTCCAGACCACCCCCATTTTACGCAGGGACGGTGTGGGAATGTTAAGGTAGGGTCCTGGTAGTGTAACTACCATACAAGTAGATGGAGATGCCTCCCCTCACCCGTATGGTAGCTAGGATGCAGCATGGATTCGGAATCGGATTTCTGCTACCACTGTGGTTGAGGCCCCGCCCACAGCAGTAGCGAAGTTCTGGATTCAGTCCTATGTGATGTCCCCGATGACCGTAATGTTACGTCACTTGGAAGTGTTTGGTTTAAAACAAGCAAAAATACAAAAAACAAAACCTGAAAAGACTCTTGGAAGATACTTTCCACGTTCCAGTAAGGAATTCTGCTTATTTTTAAGTCAGTGCGTCATGAGGCTAAGCCTTTATGCTACATAAGAGAAGGAACCTCTCACAGCAGATATTGAATTGAATCCATTAGGAAATAATTCTAGCACAAAGATCAGAAAAAGAAAACGACATGAAGTCACTGGCACTAGCAGCAGGGTATAACACTGCCCCAGTGTGTGCTACTTCAAGGCTGCAAGTTATCGGCACACAAGTCACGCTTGATGGACCTGACTTAGTCAGTGGACATGTTTTTGACAATTTTTTAACTGTTAGTTATTAACTAGTTAAAAGCTTTTCAAAATGATGGGGGGAAAATGGTCCACTTAATCACACAAAGCACAGGCTGGGTGTTAATGACGTCTTACCTGGTGTCTATCTATTGCAATCGCTGTCAGGGTCAGAGCTGAGACGTGCAAAGAGCAATACTGGGCGAAGCGGCTGACGTGGCACATACCTTTCCCAAACATCCAGGTGCTGTTCACGAAACGAGCCTGTGGAGAGGTCACAGTTATTAGAGAAAAATAGAGCAGGTTGTTCATGACCTACAGCAGAATTTGACATTTAAATCAGGTTTTTAGGAATTTATATATAAAAAACAGATATTTATAAACAAGGGACATGATTCAGAGATTGTAAATAAGGGCCGTATTCACAAATCCGTTTTCACGTGGAGTTGCGTGCTTGTTAACTGCGCATGTGTAGTAACTTTATTTATGGAAGTTATGTAGAATATACGCACGTAAGTGCTTTAGGAATGGACATGTGAATCGCACTTGGGGACATATGTACGGAGGGGCGGGGTTGAAATATGTACCTGAAAAGTTACGTGAAAGAGGGTCGGGGGGCATTTAAATGAGTCTTTGAGGGCGCAGTTGTTACATCTCGACTGCAATATCTTGTTCTGCCCTTAGGGGCAGACCTGTATGTGTTATTGTGGACATTCATATTACCTGCCACTAGTGGCTGCTATTGTATTCGTTGTCTGGACTCCTCGTTAGGCTCTCATTATCCCTCACCTGTGGATTGGGCTTATATGCCCCTTGATCCAGTGCACAGGTGTGGGTCATAGCTTCCAGCTACTGAACTTCTTTGCGTCCTGTTCGTGTATCTGTATTCTGCGAACCCGGTAACCTGAACTGTCTTCCTATCATCATTGCACCTCTGATGCCAGCAATACCTTTATCTGGTCTACTGCAATCCTCCAAATCTGAAGTGTCTCCCTATCATTGTTGCACCACTGATCCCAGCAATACCTGTATCTTGCAATCCCGGTAACCTGAACTGTCTTCCTGTCATCGTTGCACCACTGATCCCAGCAATATCCTCATCTGGTATCCTGCAAATCTGTATTGTATTCCTGTCTTTGTTGCACCCCTGATTCCAGAAGTACCTGTTTATTTGTTTACTGCAACTCAAGCCACTACCTCAATACAGTTTACCTTGCCGGACATTTGTTTATCGCTATGCAAGCCACTGCCTCTATACAGCTTACCTTGTCGGACATTTATTTATTATCCATACGTTTATATCCTGGACTCTGTTATCTGTATCTTCAATAAATCACTTAACCTTTATTTGGGCTTCCGTGTGCCTTGTATCAGGCAGCAGGTATTCCTAACAGCAGTTACATAGAATCGCATGTACGGCATACATGTACACACATAATGTTAGAGGTGCTCTATGGAGGTGTAAGTCTATGATTGAACGGCCGTGAGAGGGGAGTGTCATGTGTGTTGGCTTGCTACGTGTGTGCGTATAAGAGAGGAAAGTTACTCCTGGGCTAAACCATGGTGATTGCAGGGGAGTCATATTTCATCTGTTGCAAACAGTATTAGAGTTGAGAGGTGATGTTTCCTATCCCAAGTCTAAATAACAGTGTGATAGTAAAGCTGGTCAGTATCTGTGTGCAGTAAGCAAAAGCAAATATATATCCCTGCATGCAAAGAATACAATTAATCTGACTCCCTGAAATCAACATGGTTTTGCCCAGGAGTATCTTTGCTCTCATTATCGATCTCTGAATCAGGTCCAAGGCTGGATCTACCACATGGCAACGAGGGGGAAAGAGGGGGTTGCTCAGAGGCACACACACACAAATGGGGACCACACAAAACATCTCCCTGCACAATATAGATTGTCTTTCAGAAACCAGGGTGTCAATCACACAACATAATCCTCATGCACCTCTAATTGCATAGTATTGATTGACATCCTCCTCCTAAGAATACCAGCCAGGTGTCCTTAGTGAAAGATGTCAATCTCTGACATCCATCCTCATGCACTCCAGAAGAGAAAGATTCTTGGGATGTATCTGTAATGATCCAGTCATTAGCATTATGTGAATGCTATTAGCTGGATTATATAAGCAACAGTATGATAGTTACAAAATGTGGCACTGTGCCAATGAGGTAAACTGGAGGCGGTATATGGATGTTCACTGGTGATGACTGACTGACATCCAGATCTAGGTTGCAGAGTCCAGGTATTCCAGGCCAGCTGCCTGCAGAGTGAGGATACTGAAAACTGGAGTAAAAAGAGAATCCTCAATTTACTAAGGTTTGGAAAGGGGAGATGTTGCCTATAACAACCAATCAGATTCTATCTCTTGCTTTCTTTTTACATACTGGAGAATGTCAGCTAACATCTCATTAATTACTATAGGCAACATCTCCACTTTTCCAAACTCACATCTTAGTAAATCTGGCCCTTGGCTTCTTAGGAAGGCAGAAGAGAATACAGAATACAGAGCAAAGCCATCACAATTGTAAAAAAAAAAAAAAAAATATTTTTATATTTTTTTTGCTGCAAAATGAAATATGTTACTATTTGCAATATATTTCTGTGAGTAAGAGAGGAGGGCTATACTTTGATTTCCTTTGACACTTTTTTTTAATTAACAAATAAAAGTGACAAATAATCCTTTATAGGTAAAACTGAGCTCATCTAAAGCAAAAAATGGTGAGCTCAGCTTTGAATGATCATGATATTTGGTACAGGCTATTTTATTATATTAGCATGTTATTCATTTTTGGTTGTTTTAACTTTTTTGACTGTTATTTATTAACCAGTTAAAAGCCTGTCAAAATGACTGGAAAAAAACAAAACGTTAAATTAACTGAAATGAGGGCATTTGCAAAATGTATAAAGGTGAGGAGCAGTGTTAGCCTATTATGGACATAGAAGATGCGCCATCCGTCTATTTCATGTTAGCGTCTCCCACCCCCCCATGGTCATTGACGCTGCCTGCTTTATAGCCGCGATCACAACGTTATAGTGGAACAACGTTCTCCTGCAGTCAAAATTCTGGGAAATAGCGGTTAGATGTCACCTGGCTTCACGAGCCCAGCTACCCCAACAGTAGTAGCACAGAATCCAGCACATGATTGGTATTATTGTACTACATGTTTCACACAGAGATAATACCTTCCCTAGAATCTCCCCAAACCAAAAGCCCCATCACTTCCACGCAGGTGACCGACAGTTCTAAAGGTGCAAAATCCAGCTATAAATCAGCAATATTGATGACTACAATATCTGATGGGAGAGGGGTGACCCCGGCAGCTCTTCTTCCTCCCAATCCCTCTCCTCTTTCAGACAGAGGGCGGGGCTAAGTTTAAACTACTTTGGAGATGCGTTAAGAACTTACACTTCTCAATTTTAAATGCAGTTGACATTTGGCTCCCCCTGCAGGTCAAGGTGTGTATTTATAGAGATGAAGAGCAGCGTTATATAGATATACAGCCATGGCCAGAAGCTTTGAGAATGACACAAGATTTGGTTGTCACAAAGTTTGCTGCTTCAGTGTTTTTATACCTTTTTGTCATATGTAATTATGGTACTGAAGTAAAGTTACAAGCGTTTCATAAGTGTCAAAGGCTTTTATTGACAATTACATTAAGTTTATGCCAAGAGTCAGTGGGCTGGATCCAGATTTAAGAAGGAGCATGAAATTAAGAGAGGAAATTTACTCCTGGGCTAAACCATGTTGATTTCAGGGGGAGTCAAGTTAATTGTATTCTTTGCATGCAGGGATATATCTTTGAATTGCTTACTACACACAGCTACTCAGCAGCTTTACTCTCACATTGTTATTTAGACTTTGGATAGGAAACATCACCTCTCAACTCTAATACTGTTTGCAACAGATGAAATATGACTTTGCAGCAGATGAAATATGACTCCCCTGCAATCAACATGGTTTAGCCCAGGTGTGACTTTAAGTTCTTATTTTAAGAAGATTCTTAAGTGTGAATCAGGTCCTTAATTTCAAGCTCCTTAAGTCTGGATTCAGCCCAAATTTGTACTGTTGACCCTTCTTCTTCAAGAATTGTGAACTTAGTTACATACGTCTGCAGGTACGATGAAGGATTCTCAAATACGAATGCTGAATCTTCAACATACAGGCTGGAATAGGCATTTACATGAAGGGGAAGCACAGACGATTTGATACGCATCCATATGGACACAGATCAAGTCGTAACACTTAAGGTAGCCTTTTGGACACGTAAGTTAGAGGGGAGTGCCCTGGGGGCGTGCATTCTCCTCTATGATGCGTAATTACACGCCACCCGCATGCATGTAAATCTAGCCCAAAATGCGTACATCAACAAGAGGCAGCATAATATAAATAACAGAACACTATTTAAGAGACAACAATAAAATTGTAAAACAGAGCCAAATACTGTGCCACGTGCTGTGAGGTGAGACGTATTGATGTGCCTTTGATATGGAAGCAGACGTCCATACTGCCACCATTTTTCTTGAACTCATGAAACGACTTCCTACTAGTGAGGGGCTAAAATATGCAGCTGTTATTATTTAAACCATTGTATTTTGCTGTAAAGTTGCCAATAATTAAAGCTCACGTAAGTTACAACTGTCCAAATTTACCTTTTGTGTATCTAATCGATTTTTTTTTTTCATTTTAAACGTTTACTTTTACATTTTGTAACTTTTGTTTGCGTCGAGATAAAATGATTTTTAGTATTTCAGCTGTGTTGACTTTCTTTACTCATCTATTCAATACAAAAAGGTTTTGCTTAAATCCTAAGTGGGTTTAGGTTTGGCAAATAGTGAATTGAAAGCCAAAATTCCACTATTTATTAAACTTTTTAAAAGCTAAAAGAGTACTTTACTACAATACTCTAAAATGGTGCTGATGTTATAGAGAGCTTTAATGAAAAGGTTCTCCTGATTAAAAATTAGTAACGACAATCTATTCCCATACAACACGCACTGAGCATGTGCAGTACTAAGGAATTCTGTGTAGGACCTCATCCATCCAATGCAGAATTCCATACGGACTTCAGAGTCCGCATCGGGAGCTGACCCTCACCATGGGATGAGACGAGATACTCATGGTGGGAGGGAATAGCTATGCTAATCATATTGTAAGGGCTGGACTAAGCCCTTCCGTATGATCCTGTATTTCGCATGCACAGACATACATGCGAAATACTTAGGTATGGTAAACAAGGTATATCAGAGGTCACATGGCGCTAAAGAGTTTTTCTTACTTGTATCGATCTCTGATTTCTTTTCAAGTGTCTGCACAGAAAAAAATATATATTCAATGTTCATAAATCGATGTTTTTCTCCAGTCTATAAAGTACCCTTAGATATACAACTCCATTACGTTTATGTGTCCTTATTAATTCCAGAATTATAGTTTTCTGCAAGATATGGGAAGAGAGAAGCTATCTTTATGATTATATGCTC
>WWET01005321.1:16212-29482 GCA_011038615.1 Limnodynastes dumerilii
ACTTACAAGGCTTCTTTATTTTGTACAACTTCTAAAACTATCAGATTGCCAACTTTGGGTCATATTTTAAAATAGAGAGCTCAAGATAGAATGTTATGGTTTATTGCTGGGTAATTGCAAGAGTGCCAGGCCTTTTGTATCTGTGTAAACTCTCCTTACCTTGCAGCACCTGCCTTATATTGCCTTATAAATTGATTTATATACAGTATATATATATATTTCCATTATAGTTCAAGGACTGTGCAATATATCGTTGCTGCAGGATCTATATATAGACTGTACTTCCTAATAGAAGTTCTCTATACACTCCATATATTTTTTGAAGCTATTCCTTGTCGGCTACAACACACAAATCCTATTTCATTCCATTCCAAAGTCGTGTCTTAAGGGCTACAACACACTGACACCATGTTATACCCCCTGATGAATGCATTGCTAAAGCAGATTGACAGACACATACTATTACATGCTCATACAATGTTATACCTTAGCTGTTAAAACACTGACACTGTATTACATTCCTTACTTCTTATTCACATGCACAGTTCATAAAAGCCAAGAGCGTTTTCTCCCTGCATTGTGTTCTAAATTTGTAACCACTATCAATAATAAATTGTATTATTTACAACATGATTCATGCCCTATAGGGAGTATAGTGGCAGAACTATGGATGGAAGGGGGGGCACAAGTTATACCCCTCCAAACCATCGGCACATAGAGATGGTAGTTCTTGTGGCAGTGTGTCTTCCATGGGTGCCAGGTGACTTCGGGTCCCTCTCTCCTCCGGACCCTGTAGCAGCCGCACCTCCTGCATACAAGTGGTTATAGCTCCCAACTGTGCCTCTTTTGATGGGAATGTGCCCAATCCATGGGCTTCTTAAGTGTGAATAAGGTCCCTGTTACAGCTCACAGGGAGGAGCAATAGCAGGGGAGGCAGATTGGTCGGAGGAAACGAGCAAGGGTTTTGTCTTTTCATGTGGTGCCATAAAGGGCTGGATCCAGACTTAAGTAAGTGCTTTAAATGAGTTACTCCTGGGCTAAACCATGTTGATTGCAGGGGGAGTCAAGTTAACCTGTGTGCAGTAAGCAATTCAAAGATATATCTTTGAATTGCTTACTGCATACAGATACTGACCAGCTTTACTCAGGGTTGCTGACTTTTTAGAGCTTCCCTCCGGGAGATCCCAGAGAGAAGCCATTGATTTCTTCCAGGGGCGGGACTTAATGACGCAATTTATGCAAATCACATCATTAAGCCCCACCCCCTGTCAATCACTCCTGTATTTTCTAGCGTTTCAGGGGATGGACAGGGCTTGATGTCATCCTCAAGGCCCGCACTTCCCTAGTAACGCTAGGGATTACAGAAGTCATTGCTGGCTGGTGGGGCTTGCGGGAGATTTGCTGGCTTTCCCAGGATACCGGGAGAACTGCCCAAATTTCGGGCAACCCTGGCTTTACTAGCACACTGTTATTTAGACTTGGGCTGGGAAATATCACCTCTCATCTCTAATACTGTTTGCAACAGATGAAATATGACTCCCCTGCAATCACCATGGTTTAGCCCAGGAGTAACTCATTTCAAGCACTTAAGTCTGGATCCAGCCTAAAGTCTGCATCCACTTCGAAGCAATTAACAATAAACACATGTTTACTATTTGTTATGTTACTATTGGACATTTATGAACGGCTGAGTCGTCCCCATTGACTTCTCCTTGTGTGCAATCATTTAGGACCCTATCCTCTTCTTGGAACAGCACAAACACAAAACCTCCCAACATTAGCAAAACAGAAAATCAGACAAATAGCCCCTGGTCCTGTTAAAATGCCAACCCCCAGCCCATTCCATCCCATTAAAAAAATATACCCTTTTTGACATGGTCGCAGGGAAAAATCAAATAGTTAAAAAAAAAAAACCCTTAGTGGGACAAACTGCAAGGCGGGTGGGACAGTCACCCAAAATTGGGACTGTCCCACTGAATTGGGACAGTTAGTTTGTAAAACATCCACTTTTGCTATTTGTACATGTAATACACATCGAGTGCTGCAAATGAAATGCAAAACAATCCAAACTTCTATTTTTATTCATTTCCGTCAGTTCAGTCTGACTGTTAGGATCAGTTTAGTATTACAAGTCACAGACAAGGCGAAGATTCATGCGATGGAGCGATCCACACTTGTGTTCTATCAATATTTTTAGTGAGGACAGATCGAAGTTATTAAGGAAGGACAGAGATATTGGAAGTCCATGAGAAAAGTTTCCCAAATGCTTGCACAGATGCGTGGATCAAGTGGGGATTCGTTATTAGATCTTGCGTCCCTACATAAATGGACTCCTGGGAAACAGCCAAATTGGGCAAACTAAAACGTATAGTGAACGTCTCTAAAAATATCCAGCTGTCATTCTCAGGAAGGTTTTCTACGGTTTTTATATTATAGTCAAATTATTTTTGAATTATTTGATTAGGTAGCATTGTTCTATAATGGGATAGATAAAAGACACAGAGGACTGCATTCACTACTGTTTTGGTAAGTTATGTGCCGATTTCTAAGTGCTGTGCTAAGTCACACGTGTAGTAAATATTTTGCGCTATCTATGTAGCGTTTCGTTGCGCAGATTGCGTGCATGCAGTCTTAAAAAAATGCATGTACGCAATCTACGTAACAAAACGCTACGTAGATAGCGGAAAATATTTACTACGTATGCGCATTAGCGCTGCACTTAGAAATCGGCACGTAACTTACCAAAACACGTAACATAGAAACATAGAAAGTGGCGGCAGATAAGAGCCACATGGCCCATCTAGTCTGCCCATTTGTTTATTGAAAACTATACTGACCCTAGACCCTATTTACCCTCAATTTGGGTTACAATTTAGGATACCCTTATATTTATCCCAAGCATGTTTAAATTGTTCTACTGTATTGGCCTCAACCACCTCAGATGGGAGAATATTCCACTTATCTATCACCCTTTCAGTGAAGTAATTTTTCCGCACATTTCCTTTGAATCTACCACCCTCCAGTTTATATCCATGCCCTCGTGTTCTATTACACCTTTTCTTTTGGAAAATGCCCCCTCCTCTAGCCAGTCACAACCCTTGATATATGTGAAAGCTGCTATCATGTCCCCCCTCTGCCTTCTCTGCTCCAAGCTATACATGTTTACTTCCTCTAGCCTTTCTTGGTATGATTTGTTACACAGGCCATGGACCATTTTAGTTGCTCTTCTTTGCACAGTCTCTAATGTATTTATGTCTTTCTGGAGATATGGCCTCCAGAACTGAACACAGTATTCTAGGTGAGGGTGTACCAATGACTTATAAAAGGGCATCACTACTTCCCTCTTTCTGCTACTAATTCCTCTCACTATGCAACCAAGCATCTGACTTGCCTTTCTCATTGCTTTGTTACATTGATTGGCTACCTTCAAGTTACTGGAAATAATGACTCCTAGATCCCTTTCCTCCTCGGTAGATTCTAATGTAATACGTAGTAGTGAATGCAGTCCAGATTCCAAGATTCTAATGAAGTTGGAAAGAGACTGCCAGTCGTTCAAAATATTTCCTTCAAGGGAACTCCGCTAACTACCGAGGTCTCCAACGTGCTTTAGTTACGGTGCCCTAAAATAAAGCAGTAAAGCAGGGCACACGCTGGAGGATTTTCTGATGACGGTCATGCAGATCACACAATAAAGGGCAGTTTATCTTACCAGTGTGTACTGTCCAATGATGCTGTAGAAACTGTTAGAAACAGCATCTGATCGCTTGATTAGATTTTTTGGTAGCAGTTAATTTTCACGCTCAACACTGTCATCATGTCTTCTCCTTTAATGAGTGTGTAAGCTGTCCTGAATAGAATAAAGACAGATCCAATGCTTAATCGTTTCGGTGCGCACAGATGAATCACTATACAAATGTAGGCTTCAAATCTTGAGTAATAGTGTTACAGGTGTTGCATTGTTAGAAAAACCTCCAGTGAGTATCCAGCTTAACAGAGAGAGAAGAGGGTGGTCTTGGGGGCTGTATATAAAGCAATGGGGGGTTTGTAGTATAATCCCTCTCTTTGAATTTTACCACAGTACAGAGAAATCATCGATCTCTGAGACTACGGACTCTTTACCCCCATGTCCGCATTGTTCTGTATGGAGACAGACTCTCTGCTTGTAGAAAGGATCACCATCCATGCTGTATAGAAACTCAGTGGTGATTATCCGCTTACCTGACCCACCAAAACGTTCATTGTCCTTTTCTTTGTGCAGTGAAGACGTTCTGAGCTCTAGCAGTGCTGAGGTCAGCAGAGTCGACGCAGGAATTACGAACAAAGGAGGATCGTGGGACAGGTATGTTTTTATGTAACATCAGTGTTATATATATCAAGATTGTTGTATTCCGCCGGCATCATGATGCATATATAGAGCCCACACACTGCCACCAGTGACAGCTATGGAGCGGATATGGATTTGCCTCTTCCACATTGTCTGATGCTCATGCACAAGATCCAGACTTCAGTGCTGGAAATGTTTCCAACAGCGTAGCGGGAAGATGCGGCGTGTGTACAGCGTATCCACAAGCTGTTAGGAGGGAGGTATGTAAATCATACAGTAAGGGCTTGGTTAAGCGCTTACAAACCATCAACATTTATGCACCGGACCCAGTTTACATGTGGCTGGTGCTCAGTCTTTAAGGCAGGGACCTGGGGCCATATTCAAAGATCCATTTTTTAAAAGTACGCACACACCTAGCAAGGCAACATCTGATCTCTGATCTTTAAGTGTGTACTTACGTGAGAATATGTCTTCGGTCCGCTGGGCGGATTTAATAAGAGCGGGGGGGGGGGTAGCGTAAGGAGCCAGGGAGGAGAAAGAATGAATGTTCGTAGTCTCCTGCTTAACGTGAAGTTAGGGAAGCCCTAAGACACTCTTAGTTGCCCTAGATTTTTTAAAATAGGGGGAGGTGACGGGGAGGAGCTTTAAGATAGGGTCAAATACATGCTTATATATATACATGCTTATCCGCACCGTCTTAAATCTTTCTTAAGCTTGAATACGGTCCTACGTCACCACAGAGGCAGTGGAGTCCTGGATCCAGTCCTGTATTCCTAACTTCGCAACCCCAGATTTCTTGATCAAAACCTTTAAGCCAAATGGGAAAATGTAAGGAAGGATCTCATCTCAGGCACTGTAAAAGGATCATGATGGATCGAAAGTTGTATTTCATTTTTACTACATTTCTGGGGTCTTTTAAGCAAACAGAAAATGATAGTCTTGAGAATTAGTTAAAAATAAGTTTTGCTTAAATTTACCAAATGGGCAAATGCAGAGGTATCAGAGATGCCCAAACTGGATGCTTCAGAAAAATACCCAAAGCAGATGGGGAGGTACAGAAAGCGCTAGTTTTACCCCTAATGAAAACTGTTTTTATGCTTCAGAACCTGGTTACCTCTGCAGGAGAAGACATTTGCAAAGGTTTTGTCGCCATCCGGTAAATATTGCTAAATAGGACCTGTCTATTTTGCTTTTACAGATGATGCAGAGCTGAGAATATACTACAACCAAGACATAGGCAATTTTTGGCACTCCAGTTGTTTTTGTTGGGTAGTTGGGCTGTTCTCAGCGGATATCCACACCCGGTATATACAGCATACACAGCAACAGATGATATGGTAGGACACAGAATGTATATGGTAGACACAGCACACACTGTGGAAACAGTAACAGTGCTCTCTCTCTCACTGACTGACTGAGCTCTGGACCTCAACCATCAGAAAGTGGCCTGGGATTTAGTTGCGGGGCCCTGTCCCATTTGTAAGGGGCGGGGTTCCGCGGACCTGCTTTAACAGCGAGCCGGTACACAGGGAAGTTCTTTACTGCACAATGGGTTTACTACTCGTCAGGCCCCCATAAGCTCCGGGCTTAAGATAAAAGTGCCAGCTGTTTTCCCCTGATGGCAGCCCTGCTCAATGCAGAGCTATATACAGGGAGAGAAAGGGCTTACTGCACATGCTCAGTTGCTCAGCCTAGTGCTGATGTCATAACCACTCCCACTGGAGGAGGAGACAGCACAGAGCACACTCCCCTCTTACAGCTTTGAAGCTACAACTCTCAGCATGCTCCACAGTACAAGCATAGCCGATAATTGGCAAAGCATGATGGGACTTGTAGTCTCAGAACACATGACTTCAGGCTCTATGTGTTTCCTATAACCTGTCTAAGCTGATGGAATGTTTCATAGTTAAGTATAAGAAACAATTTATATACAGTTCATTACATGTTCACTACTACACCAAGAAAATAAAGTGCTTTATGAAAGACTAACTTCTAGACAGGAGATCAATACTGGGCACCTCCCACAATGCTGCGCAAACCATGCTGTATGGAATGATGGAGAATGGCAAAAAACCTATAAACATATTATTTTACAGCTGGAATAGACTCCGGAGAGTAGACCAGCTCTGGGCTATAGAAAATAAATTGCATTTTGCAATGTATCTGTTACAATAAAAGCCAGCTTGCTCTAGGCATCTGGACCAAGTCATAATGCTCTTTAATAAAATGTAGTTTCATGTCTAATCTAAGCACAAAGAATGACTGACACGCAATGCTAAAATTAACATCCATACTGGTGCTAATCTGATCAGAGATCCTACTAAAATGCTGAACACATAAAACATGCACAGACAGACTAGAGGAAGTAACCATGTATAGCCTGGAGCAGAGAAGGGCCAGGGGGGGATATGATAGCAGCTTTCACATACATCAAGGCATGTAACCAGGTATAGGAGGGGGGACATTATTCAAAGGAAGAGATGTATTAGAGCACAAAGGCATGCAGGGAGGGTGGTAGGCTTATAGGGAATGTGTGGAAAATTACTTCACTGAAAGATTAGTTGATAAGTGGAATAACCTCCTATCTGAAGTGGTTGAGACTAACACAATTGAATAATGTAAACATGCTTGGGATAAATATAAGGGTATCCTAAATCTCAAACCAAGTTGAGGGTAAATAGGGTCTAGTGTCAGTATAGTTTTAAATAAACAACTGGGCATTCTGGATGGGCCATGTGGCTTTTATCTGCCGTCACTTTCTATGTTTAACTGCATACCTATAGCAAATACCTGACAAAGCATTCTGGGACTCGTAGTTTCACAACACCTGGAGAGCCACAGGTTGACCAGGCCTGTCCTATGACACTGTTCTATGTGTTGATTGGATAACTAAACATGACAGAACTTTGTTTCAGAACTACATCCTGAACTCTGTTCTGTCAGGGAAATTCATTGTCAGATCCTCATTGATCAGGTTAATGGCTCTCACAGACCCAGAGTATGGACAAGACCGAGGCCTCGTTTGTGTTGTTCTTTATGGGGAAATTTAATTACATAAAGGTCACTTTTAACAAATGGCAGCTAGCAATATAAAGAAAGCCATTTACAAGCACTTTTGATGATAAATAGCCCAATTCAGATCTGATTCACCATTCTGTTATTAGCCTGCATTGTCCTGAGCCAGCTTATGATTGCTATGGATTGACGATCCCTTATACCATTCCGCATGTGGTGACATTGAGGAGCTGTGGACAGTGTAGATCTTGTTGAGAGGAGTCGGATCTGATTCCATGTATTCTCTATGTCTCACGCCATGGTTCAGCTTAATCTCCTTGGCACTCTGCTGGGTATTCCCTGTTTACCACTACACAAATTCTACATGTCAGCACCCCTCTATTTATATGTCCTAATAAATAAATGAAACTTTTCCTACTGTACACATTGCACCATAATATGTCCTAATAAATAAATGAAACTTTTCCTACTGTACACATTGCACCATAATATGTCCTAATAAATAAATGAAACTTTTCCTACTGTACACATTGCACCATAATATGTCCTAATAAATAAATGAAACTTTTCCTACTGTACACATTGCACCATAATATGTCCTAATAAATAAATGAAACTTTTCCTACTGTACACATTGCACCATAATATGTCCTAATAAATAAATGAAACTTTTCCTACTGTACACATTGCACCATAATATGTCCTAATAAATAAATGAAACTTTTCCTACTGTACACATTGCACCATAATATGTCCTAATAAATAAATGAAACTTTTCCTACTGTACACATTGCACCATAATATGTCCTAATAAATAAATGAAACTTTTCCTACTGTACACATTGCACCATAATATGTCCTAATAAATAAATGAAACTTTTCCTACTGTACACATTGCACCATAATATGTCCTAATAAATAAATGAAACTTTTCCTACTGTACACATTGCACCATAATATGTCCTAATAAATAAATGAAACTTTTCCTACTGTACACATTGCACCATAATATGTCCTAATAAATAAATGAAACTTTTCCTACTGTACACATTGCACCATAATATGTCCTAATAAATAAATGAAACTTTTCCTACTGTACACATTGCACCATAATATGTCCTAATAAATAAATGAAACTTTTCCTACTGTACACATTGCACCATAATATGTCCTAATAAATAAATGAAACTTTTCCTACTGTACACATTGCACCATAATATGTCCTAATAAATAAATGAAACTTTTCCTACTGTACACATTGCACCATAATATGTCCTAATAAATAAATGAAACTTTTCCTACTGTACACATTGCACCATAATATGTCCTAATAAATAAATGAAACTTTTCCTACTGTACACATTGCACCATAATATGTCCTAATAAATAAATGAAACTTTTCCTACTGTACACATTGCACCATAATATGTCCTAATAAATAAATGAAACTTTTCCTACTGTACACATTGCACCATAATATGTCCTAATAAATAAATGAAACTTTTCCTACTGTACACATTGCACCATAATATGTCCTAATAAATAAATGAAACTTTTCCTACTGTACACATTGCACCATAATATGTCCTAATAAATAAATGAAACTTTTCCTACTGTACACATTGCACCATAATATGTCCTAATAAATAAATGAAACTTTTCCTACTGTACACATTGCACCATAATATGTCCTAATAAATAAATGAAACTTTTCCTACTGTACACATTGCACCATAATATGTCCTAATAAATAAATGAAACTTTTCCTACTGTACACATTGCACCATAATATGTCCTAATAAATAAATGAAACTTTTCCTACTGTACACATTGCACCATAATATGTCCTAATAAATAAATGAAACTTTTCCTACTGTACACATTGCACCATAATATGTCCTAATAAATAAATGAAACTTTTCCTACTGTACACATTGCACCATAATATGTCCTAATAAATAAATGAAACTTTTCCTACTGTACACATTGCACCATAATATGTCCTAATAAATAAATGAAACTTTTCCTACTGTACACATTGCACCATAATATGTCCTAATAAATAAATGAAACTTTTCCTACTGTACACATTGCACCATAATATGTCCTAATAAATAAATGAAACTTTTCCTACTGTACACATTGCACCATAATATGTCCTAATAAATAAATGAAACTTTTCCTACTGTACACATTGCACCATAATATGTCCTAATAAATAAATGAAACTTTTCCTACTGTACACATTGCACCATAATATGTCCTAATAAATAAATGAAACTTTTCCTACTGTACACATTGCACCATAATATGTCCTAATAAATAAATGAAACTTTTCCTACTGTACACATTGCACCATAATATGTCCTAATAAATAAATGAAACTTTTCCTACTGTACACATTGCACCATAATATGTCCTAATAAATAAATGAAACTTTTCCTACTGTACACATTGCACCATAATATGTCCTAATAAATAAATGAAACTTTTCCTACTGTACACATTGCACCATAATATGTCCTAATAAATAAATGAAACTTTTCCTACTGTACACATTGCACCATAATATGTCCTAATAAATAAATGAAACTTTTCCTACTGTACACATTGCACCATAATATGTCCTAATAAATAAATGAAACTTTTCCTACTGTACACATTGCACCATAATATGTCCTAATAAATAAATGAAACTTTTCCTACTGTACACATTGCACCATAATATGTCCTAATAAATAAATGAAACTTTTCCTACTGTACACATTGCACCATAATATGTCCTAATAAATAAATGAAACTTTTCCTACTGTACACATTGCACCATAATATGTCCTAATAAATAAATGAAACTTTTCCTACTGTACACATTGCACCATAATATGTCCTAATAAATAAATGAAACTTTTCCTACTGTACACATTGCACCATAATATGTCCTAATAAATAAATGAAACTTTTCCTACTGTACACATTGCACCATAATATGTCCTAATAAATAAATGAAACTTTTCCTACTGTACACATTGCACCATAATATGTCCTAATAAATAAATGAAACTTTTCCTACTGTACACATTGCACCATAATATGTGAGAGAGAGAGAGAGAGAGAGAGGGATAGAGAGAGAGAGAGAGAGAGAGGGAGACAGAGATTTTAATTATTTCTTTTGTTACTATGTTGTTATGACAACAATTAGGTTTCTAAGTCTTCTGTTGGCCACCCAGATAATTAGTATTGAAAGAGATGTGTTGTAAATGTCAGAATGAGAAAACTTGTAAAAGCAAAATACATAACAACAGCCTCTAATGTACTAATATAAACTATCAATTTCTGTTATCCTCTGACAAAGCGCATTACTACCCACAACAAAGAGTTATCTGTGCTCTATATAGAGTGTATGACATGTCAGCAGAATAAGAAGCTTTAGAGAGAGACATTCATATCTGAGCGTTCTCTGCTCTATTGGTGCACAGTATTGTCCACTATATTCTCTCCTGGGGCCAAATTTACTAAGCTGTCGAAAAGGAAAATTGGAGATGTTGCCCATAGCAACCAATCATATTCTAGCACTCACTTTTCTATTACATACTAGAGAATGTCAGCTATCAATCTTATTGGTTGCTAAGGGCAACATATCCACTTTTTCTTTCCCACAGCTGGCCCCTGGAGAGATAACACCGTCCTTCATAAGTGCTCGTCTACATCACACCTGCCTGTAAGGAAGGGAAGTGGATGCTGGTAACTCCTGTAGGTGAGGGAAGTGCAGACGGTGTAACAGCTGTTACACAGTGTACCCCCATTTGCATGTTTTCAGTGCTATCTACCAAGAGGAGGGAGAACGTCTATAAACAGAAAATAGTATCATGTAAAATCTTCCCATCAGTTTTGGAGTATTCAGGGGCAAATGCAGGATTTGTAAAGTGATGGGCTTCTAAACCAGCGTGTATGACCAGCATCCAGTATCACCTTTATTTGACCATTTCAATATCTTTCACACACCTGTATAATCCGTGCTCTGTGCTACTGCTGTAAGGTTCAGGCAGCTCCCAAGTACTCCTCCTAACAGTCCCTGAGTCAGTACAAAGTCCTTACTGAATGGGACAGTCAGCCACAATCAGGACTGGTCCACAAATGAGGCTGCACACCAGAATGCTGATCCAGAGTTAGGAGATCAAAAAGAGTGCAAATCTGCTTCTGCACGAACCATGTGAGGGTGCAAATTCCTCGAGGGGTTTTATTTACATGCACAGAAATACTGAACAGTTTTATTTTGAAACTCTAATTTAGAGTTGATCTCCAATACATATCGCAAAGCCCTTTCTATTTGCACATATTAAATTTGCACCCCTCCCTGTAGTTCAACATATTGTCAGATTTTTATGCTGTTACCCCCCCCCCCCCCCCCCCCCCACCCCCCTACCTCCCATCTCTGAATTAGCTCCCAGATGTCTGGTCAAGAGCCAGCACCAAGTTCTCATCTTCCAAACTATTTTATAAAGCCATGAACTTACTTCTGGACCAGGGGTTGACTTACATGGGACATGGGGGCGTTTGCCCCAGTCCGGTCCCATATTGTGCTAACTTGGGCTGACTAGTGGGTTTTTTTTATGTTATAGGGTTTTATTGTGTAAAATATACTGTAAGCCCAGGTCACACCCCCCCCCCCCCCTCCCCNCCATCCCCACAATGTACAATGTTCCAGCTCACCCTCACCATGTACCCATTGCCAGCTGTAACTGGCAATCCCTGCTAAGTCAGGTGAAAGTGCCCGGTTGGAACATGTCCTTACCAGCGTGAAAGGTGTGTTGAGCAGAGTAATCAGAATATCGGCCACGGCCAAGTTGACTATGAACAAGCTGGTCGCCGAGTGCATCCGTTTGTTTTTGATGACGACGTGACACACCAAGACATTCCCAAAAAGTGAGAAGAAGATGATGAAGGAATAAGCCACGATCAAAAGGGCTTTCACCATGGGGTTTTGGGACTCCGCTCCATACCTCTTCTTCCCGACAAAGCTTTGCCAGTCAGCCAGGCTGTAATTATTCCAGGAGAACAAGCCGGTGATATTTGGCAGCTGGAAAGACTCCTTCATGCTGGTGTTGAAATGCAAACTCTCTGAAATTTTCAGCATGTTGGACAGACCCAGCAGGAAGAGCCACATGAGATAAGACACCATAGCTAACCGGCTTTGTCCATCAGGGATAAGCAAGGAAAAGGCATGGAAAGTTCTGTGCATTTATTCCAGAGACAGAAGAAGTCACACATAGTCTCTCTGCTCCAGAACTGATCTTCAGGATTCAATTAGGAAGCTGCTGGACCATTGTCACGCACGGCAGCAACAGATGTTACCAGGTGTTCACTTAAATCGCTCACATGCTGCTTCTGTGTTCTGCAAGTCCTTCCTAAGAGCACATTTATACCACATGCAGGCTCTCTGAGCTCCCCAGCAGCTGGAGGAGAGCTGGCAGCTTATTGGGCTGTAGCCTACTGACAAAGGATGACGTGCCTGATTACACCCCCTTCACCTTCCCCTCTGTTACTTTATAGTATTGAATGCATGAGACGTTTTGGAAAATGAATGATCATCGTGTACCCCTGGAGTCGGCAAATTTCTTGAACGTCTGCGCTAGGCTGCTGAGCTGTCTGCTAAGAGACGGTTAATAGACAGCAAGGCAGTCTGGCTGTACGGAACATTTGGCTGTCTGCAGTCACATTGCAGCAGTGTCACAATATTACTATTATTATTATTATTATTATTATTATTACTATTACTATTATTATTATTTATTATTACTACTATTATTATTACTATTATTATTACAATTATTACTATTATTTTTACAATTATTATTATTATTATTACTTATTATTATTATTGCTATTATTATTATTATTACTACAATTATTATTACTATTATTACTATTATT
>WWET01005321.1:34276-49637 GCA_011038615.1 Limnodynastes dumerilii
TAAAGCACGTGTAAGGGTATATAAGGGGTCTGGAGAAGACATACAATATAAAGCACGTGTAAGGGTATATAAGGGGTCTGAGTTGGAACATACTGTAATATATATGTAGGGTATATTAGGGGTCTGGAAATGGCACACTAAATACTATACTACATATATTTTGGCATTTATAATCCCTAATATACCAAACATACATTATAGTATGTGTCATCTTAAACACTAAATATACCTCATATAGGACCGGATTCAGAGATGTGTGTGTCTAAAGTACGCAAATATACGTGCGCACATAGAAAGGCAACTCTAATGACACTCCCCTAGCATGGACGGGTTTTCGGTGACTTACGCTTCCATAGGGCACCCTTAACTGTATGTGTGTACTTACATGCGTATGTTACGTACGTGCATGACTAACCGTGCCCTCAAAAGCTCATTTAAATGCCTCCCCCGATCAACTTCACGCATACAAAAGATAACCACGCCCCTCCGTATGTATGTCTCTAAGTGCAATTCAGAAGCCCTTGCCTAATGGACTTCCGTGCCTAAATCCTACGTAACTTGCGTGGAAAACGTTACTATGCATGCACAGTTACTCCGCTACTAAAAATATGCACGGAAAACCACGCAAAATCGTATCTGTGAATACGGTCCATATACTTTATATAGTGTCTCCTCTCTAGAACACTAATATACTTCACATGTACTGCACGTGGAGTATATTAGAAGTCTGGAGAGGGCAGAGCGTCACGTTTGTCATACCTTGCAGCAGCAGGTTCTTTTTCTGGCCAGCCAGCAGATAGAGGCTGTAGACCTGCAGCACTATGTGTGCTGACTCAGGTATAACACTACGTTTTATATCATTGGAGGATCCACAGACACACAAATGGGGTCCCTGTCCTGCGGCAGCATCCACTGTTTTGGGGTCTTTTGTTGTTTCTGGGCAAACAGAAACCATCTCTCTGTGTGCATCACTGGACCCATGTTCCACCCACTGGACTGTAATCCTGACTATAGACCGTTACAACGGATTTGCCTAGAAATTGATCCCTGTGCTGCAGTGCTTGCAGCATTCTAGTTGTAGTCACCCCTCCGACCTTCTGCCTTGAATTTGGTAATTCTTTAATGTCAGAAGTTCTTTCCTAAGACAAGATTAAAAACTATCTATCTATCTATCTATCTATCTATCTATCTATCTATCTATCTATCTATCTATCTATCTATCTATCCCTCTTTAACCCCTTCTGTACTACTGTACTATACAGAGGTGTAGTGTGCATTAATGGCACACAGAGCAGGTGAATTACCAAATTAAAAATAAAAATTGTAAAAAGAAAAAAAACAAAGCTTAATTTACAATCTGCTTCATTAATTTTCCTTCCTGCATCCACTTCAATAAACAACCTCCCATTAAATATTTCCCTTCGAGCTCCTCCCTACTCATAACACACCTCCCTGTTTGTGCCCCCTCTCAAACACACTTCTGCCTCCTGGCACCTCCTGCATTACACATGGTTCCTCCCCGTCCCACCTTACATTTACACTTCTCACTACCCTTCCCCCTTAAATTGAAACATTTCCATCCCCACCCCCCTTACTTTATGTCTCTCTCACTATCCCCCTACATTACACATTCTCCTCCCTATCTTTCCTACATTATGTATGGTCTCTCCCTGCCCCCCTGACATATCAAATCTCTCTCCCTGTCTACCTTACATTAAACATCTATCACTCTGTCCCCCTACATCCTCTCTCTCTCTCTCTCTCTCTGTCTTCCTATCTCTTTTGTCTTGTCTTAATCAATTATTGATCTCTTCTTCATGCGATGAGGTGTTCAGAAAATGACATATTTCATGTAAATTTAATAAACTAGAATTGCAATTGCAGAAATCTTAATGGTGGTTATTATCAGCCATCTGCATGAGCATCTGTGCTGCATCTACTGTAGGACAGAAGCTGAAAGCTGTGACATGTACATAGAAACATATACATATTTGCTAATTCATTCATATAGGTGGAGCTGCTGAAAATACATGATCGGTAAAGTGACCTTTTGGAAAGAAAATAATGATTTCTTCCACACAGAACCTAGAGATAGATATTCCTAGTTAACGGGACACCTTCTCTGCAATTGTGATTTTATTTTTTATATTTTTTTTATTATAAAAAAATACCAGACGGGACACCCACTGCAGACTCACCGCAACGGAGGTGATTGTACAAGGGGAGATTTAGGGTTAGACTGCGGGGAGGGGAGTCTTTGGGTCAGGCTGCAAGGAAAGGAAGGTTAGGGTAATGGAAAGGGAGAGTTAAAGTGAAGATTAGGTTAAGGGTTGGGGTAGGATATATACACACCTCTCGTTGCTGCGGATTCGTCCTGGAGCTAATCGAATGCTTGTCCTTGACAGGAGTAGCAATTGAATTCAGAGCCATTTCAAAAATTGCTGGTAGAAAACGGCCTGTTCTGTCCGCCGGACCCACACCCCTAAATAACAAGAGTCACTGGCCCTTATCCAGATTGGAGTGCAAATACGTACAATACTGTTGTGAAGGAAAAGGATAGTCACATGCAGCGGCAGATTGGTAATAGGCCTTACCGGGAAATTTCCTAATAGGACGAAGCAATTATGAGGCCGGTCGGAGGCCGGCCGTTTTTTTTAAATTTTTTTTACTTTTTATTTTTTCAAATAAACTATTCTTCCTAACTCACTCTCACTAATCTTAAGTAAAGGCTCTGCAGTGGCCGTGGTAGCCAGTATAGGGTCGTCGGGTCGTCGGTATTAATTTGTAAGAGTACTGAA
Organism: Limnodynastes dumerilii; assembly: GCA_011038615.1. Taxonomy (NCBI): domain Eukaryota; kingdom Metazoa; phylum Chordata; class Amphibia; order Anura; family Limnodynastidae; genus Limnodynastes; species Limnodynastes dumerilii. The sequence goes on from WWET01005321.1 coordinate 37,075, forward strand.
CGGTACCTGAGGGACCTGCCTTGGACTGGGGTAATTGCCACTGAGCACTGACTGGAGCCAGGAGAGTAGGGATACGGAGAGAGGTGGACGTGTCTTTCGTAGCGCAGAGTCTAAATAGGGCATGGTGTTCACTAGACTCCCTGATGCTGGGGATAGTCTGGGCTGCAAGACCATACCAGGTCGCGGTCCCCGGCAGCAATGCCCGGGAGAGGAAGAAGGAATACAGAGGCGGAAATGGATAGCGGAGGAGCAGATAGGAGCAGAAAGTGTGAAGAGACAACGTCAGAAGGGACTGATGTGTAACGCACAAACACTGATCACTGAACACAGACAAAGGACTGGGGAGAAACAAGGATGGGCAAGACCAATAAGGATGCATTAGGGAACTCACTTACACAATCAAACAGCGGGACCCACTCAGGGGGAAACAAGTACAAGCACGCAGAGAAGAGAGGGTTAAAACAGAATGGAGAATACACCAAGGAGGGAGAGAGAAAGTGGGGACTGGAGAATGAACTGGACAAAGGCGAGGTACTAGGCAGGAATGGATAGGGGCACTCAGTAACGCAAAGGGCACAAGGAGGCAAAGGGAGAACAAGCGAGAGAGCAAGGGGTAGAACAAGGCAGAGAGCAGGAACAAGGAAACTAGGCACAGAGAACTGGCACTAGGAGCTGTCTAGAGGAGAATCTATAACCAGCAAGGTGGCTGGGGAACGTTGGCTATTTACAGGAGGGCTGGCCAATCAGGGCTGGGGGATTGAACCAGCCCCCTGCAATAATAGGTGGCTGTCCCGGCAGGGCAATCAGCCGGGAAGTCGAACAGCTGAGCACTGCAGCAGGCGCAAACGGAGAAAGCTGCTAGGCAGCCAGGACACGTGATCCACTGCTGCCAATGAGAGCGTGGATCCCGGTTGCTAGGAGAGCGCCGGGATCACACGCTGTGAGCATAGATACCAAGTTCGCTTATAACAAGCGGAATTGGGCTTATTTTTTTCCAGAGTCGCTTATTCTTTTTGCTGGCCGCGGGTTGCGGTTTTTTGGGCTTGTTTTTTTTTTTTTTCTTAAGGTGTCGGTAGAGCAGCGGGGAAGAAGGTAAAGGCCAGGTAATGTATATAAGGTGTGAATGGGACAGAGAGGAGGTAATAATGGGTTAATAGGTTTTAAACAGAGTGTGAATGAAGTGTGAATGCATACAATAGAATAGAATAGTGTGAGCTAGTGTAGAGGGAAGCTTAACATAATAATAGGATAGGAGGAGGGGGGTTAATTTAGTGTGTATTGCAGATATAGCTAGATAGAATCAGATAGAGGTATGTAATAAATATATATTACATACTGGTGTATATATATATAGAGAGAGATTTTGTATTTGGTGTGCTGACTTGGGTTGTTATGACAACGCGTTACCAACGCGTTTCAGGCAATGACTGCCCTTTTTCAAGATTTCTTGAAAAAGGGCAGTCATTGCCTGAAACGCGTTGGTAACGCGTTGTCATAACAACCCAAGTCAGCACACCAAATACAAAATCTCTCTCTATATATATATACACCAGTATGTAATATATATTTATTACATACCTCTATCTGATTCTATCTAGCTATATCTGCAATACACACTAAATTAACCCCCCTCCTCCTATCCTATTATTATGCTAAGCTTCCCTCTACTCTAGCTCACGCTATTCTATTGTATGCATTCACACTTCATTCACACTCTATTTAAAACCTATTAACCCATTATTACCTCCTCTCTGTCCCATTCACTTTCAGATTTGGCAACACTGGCTGTGAGCCACCGTGAGAGCGTGGCAGCTCGTAACATAATTTACCTTCTATTTTCTTTATTTTCATGCCATAACTGTTTTGGAGTACAACAGCACAACTTGCTATTCAGGACTGCTCGGTCTGTACACCTGGCGACACTATAGTTTATCTTTTATGATTTGATTATTCTGTTTTTTTTAGTTTGGTTTTCGGAGCGCTATTCAGGGGTATAACTTATTTATTTGATCTTTATTCCCTTAGAGGGTGTAGGATCCTCTTTTATACCTCTGTTTTGGCTGCAGTGGTTAGCGCAGATAGTTCTAAATTTTTATACATGGTATGTAGATATGTTTACAAGAGCTGGGCTAGCTGCGTGCGATCCAAAAGAACATGCAACAGGGGCTCTGGGGAGTAAGGTCCGAGAGATGTACGAGCACACAGCGGCCCTAAGAACTGCTTCTGCGCGCCCTAATATTTTTATTGGTAGAATGGCAGAAGAAGTTATCTATGTATTTTTAGAAACTGAGTACAAAAATTTTATATTTACAAATCCACGTCATCGTTAGACTGTTTTCAAATGATTTACATAGTGACGGAACACAGTTGACCGATTCCGTTCTTAAGTTGATCCCCCTGTATTTCACATCTGTCATTTCCTCTAAATTACCCTGTAGCTGCTCCTCCGCCTCACTCATAGTATAAGCTCCTCCCACTCATAGTATAAGCTCCTCCTACTCACAGTATAAGCTTCCCCCTCACTCACAGTATAAGCCTCCCCTCACTCACAGTATAAGCTTCCCCCTCACTCACAGTATAAGCCTCCCCCTCACTCACAGTATAAGCCTCCCCCTCACTCACATTACAAGCCTCCCCCTCACTCACAGTATAAGCTACCACCTCACTCACAGTATAAGCTCCTCCCACTCACAGTATACAATCCTCCCACTCACAGTATAAACTCCTTCCACTCACAGTATAAGCAATATTATGAATGTAATCAAATAACAGATCTTTTAAAACTATGATATCTGAAAAAGGGGACTGTCACTGATTCAAATCCTGGAGAAGAAGAACGAAGCTGGCACACTGCATCGTGGGACATCGCTGTATTGATCAGTCTGAAAGACCGCATATACGCAATCTACGTAACAAAAAGTTACGTAGATTATGTAAAAAAGATACTACGCATGCGCAGTATCAAATATCGGGAAACACCGGACGTATATGCAATACATCCGGTTTTGTGAATCCAGGCCTATATGGACACAATGGGCCAGATTCAATTAAGAATACGTACCGCAATAGACAGGAAAAAATGCGCGCTGCGCATTTTCCCATCTATTACAGTAGCTGAATTTTATGCACACCTCTATGGGCGCGTATAAAAAACTTTCCCGAAACATACGCGGCATTAGCTTCGCACCCGAGTTCGCCGGTGCAAAGCTAATTGAATCTGGTCCAATAGGCTCGATTCAATAAGCAGCAATGACGGGAAGAAGATCGAAGTGCACTTTTCCCCGTCATAAACAGTAGGAAAAATGACGTGTGATACCCCAGTGCGGGGGTTGGTGTGTTCGCTGCATTGCAGGCGCGAGATTGGACGGTGCGGGTGGTTGCTTAGCAACCACCAGCTGAAAGGGACACGAGTCGCAGCGCGAGGGAACTAGGGGACGCAAGCCGCAGCGTGAGAGGGCCTGGAAGTTTCCCATGCGCGAAGAGAGGCAAAAGGGAAGCGGTTAAAGCGGTTAGTCGGTCAGTTAGTAGCTGAGGGGAGAAGAGGAAGGTCACGGTGGCTAAAGGAGCTAGTGAGAGAGAGAGAAATTGCTACTGAGAGTTGTGGGGACAGAGAAAGGTAGCGGAGAGCAGTGGAGAAAGTGAAAGGGGAAGATCTGGAGAAGTAGCTGTCAGCAGAGGACCGGAGAGAGTGAATATTGCGGCGACTGAGGAGCTGGTGTAAAATGGCAGTCAGAGGGAGCTGAGGCAGCGAACAGGTGGAAAGCTGATGTATTGGAGGAGCAGGAGCTGAGGAGCAGGAGCTGAGCAGCAGTCAGAGGGAGCTGAGGCGGTGAGTAGACAGCAAGCGGTCATATCGGAGGAGCAGGAGCTGAGCAGCAGTCGGAGGGAGCTGAGGCAGTGAGTAGACAGCAAGCGGTCATATCGGAGGAGCAGTAGCTGAGCAGCAGTCGGAGGGAGCTGGGGCGGTGAGTAGACAGCAAGCGGTCATTTTGGAGGAGCAGGAGCTGAGCAGCTGTCAGAGGGAGCTGAGGCGGTGAGTAGACAGCAAGCGGTCATATCGGAGGAGCAGGAGCTGAGCAGCAGTCGGTGGGAGCTGAGGCGGTGAGTAAACAGCAAGAGGTGATATCAGAGGAGCAGGAGCTGAGCAGCAGTCGGAGGGAGCTGAGGCGGTGAGCCGACGGAGAGCTGCTCCAAGGAAATTCAGGTGTGAGAGCTCTAATAGTAGAGTTTCTTAAAAGTGGCGTGAACTGCTACAAGATTTGCTGAAGTGACAAATTTGAAACAAAGTTTCTTTAATGTGTCATGTTCAGTTAGAAGCCTTTAATGTGATGAGTGCAGATAAAGCCACTGTTAAAGTCATAAACTTTGATATTAAGCTGGGGATAAAGTGACCAGTGCTGATGTACAGCTGCGCTATTAAAGAGACCAGTGCTGATGCAAAGAAGCTTTTAAAGTGACGAGTGCAGATAAAGCCACTGCTAAAGTGATAGACTTTGATATTAAGCTGAGAATAAAGTGCTCAATGCTTATGCACAGCCGTGCTATTAAAGTGTCAATCGCAGATATATAGAAGCTTATAAAGTGACAAGCGCAGATCACGCCATCGCGTTGAAGGAAACAAGTGTGATCAACGAGCAGCGGATAAAGAATAAAGTGCAAACAGCAGGTCGCTGGGACAAAGTATTATCAACTTTTGTGTTAAGTGGAAAATTGCTTAGACGTGAAGGGTGTGGACTACAGACCTGAGATCGCAGAGTGGAGTTCAAAGCGCCAGATACCGCGACTTGAATATAGGGCTCGGTGCAGAAAACATTAAAAGAAGAAAACGCACTGACTGCTTTATTTATGGTCAAAACTTTGGGAAGTTTCATTGTTTTAGGAACATTTAGAAGTTAGGTTAGGAGCGGGTAAAGTTTATAAGGCATTCAAAGTAAAATGAAAACTCATAGCAAATTCGTTACTTCTCCTCATCGCAGATAGGATAAACTGTTTGCTGTGTCCTTGGTGTTATCTTTTTAATAATCTAAACGTTACACTCCCCTCGGCACACCCCTTGAACGTACGTATTTTGTCAAGATACGCTTTCCAAACCCTACCTTAACTTTTGCCAACGTAACCGTAGTCATACGCACACGTACGTATGGTCTAGACGAATTTACGCAGCTAAGCACGCCCCTACTGTACACTTTAAATACAAACCCCCGCCTACTTCACGTATTTCAGACGTATTTTGGACGAACGTAAAATCGGCACGCCCACACGTAAGTATTTACGTGACACATATACGTGAATGGCCCATACGTTCACAATTACGCTACGCTATTAAGCATATTTTCTATGGTGCGCATGAGCAGTACTTACAAATACGCGATTTTACATCTCCGCCACACGTAAATTCGCTTCGAAGCGTTGTTCTGGATCAGGCCCATTATCATTTACTATAGATTGTAATAATTTACTGTTATTCATTGTAGTTTCTTAGAAACTTTAAGAGAAAGAAAACTATTTACTCTGAAAACTTGAGGCTAAACCGTGATTGTGGTTGAATCAAATTTTATTCATTACATAATAAAGAAAGAAAAGAAAGAAAAAAAAATTACCAATATTTACAGAAAAAGTAAAGAAATATTTAACTACCAATTTGTTGTCGGTCTCATTTTCTGCTTAGTTGATCGCCAGTATATTTCATTATTATTCCTTAGTAAAACAATAACTTGGTACCGAGGTTTTTAGTGCATTACATACGCAATGTGTGTTTGTGTGCGAGTCACACGCAGGTCTGCAGCGTCTATCGGCAGCCAGATAAGGCAAGCGGCTGTATCGTGGTCGAAATACTCAGACCGGCAACTGCATCCCGTACACAATATACATTCATAAATAAAATAACTATTGGAGAAATGACAATTAAATATTTGTTTAAAAGAACTGACCTGAGCCGTCAGCATAAATAAATCAAAAGGAACCTTTTCATATCTTTAGTGAAGTGATTACAAGGGTAAATGCTACCGGTGGTCTCATAGTTCAGTGGAGTGTCACCCGTCAGGATGTTGCTGGACTTCTCATAATTGTAGCTGGTGTACGATCCAGCTCACACTGTGCGTCTTATACTAACGTTGGGGGAGTTGGAAAGCTTAATTTTTTTTACAATGTCTTCTCATTATTGGAGCTCCACAGGAAACACAACATAGCTGTTATTTATTATATATGTTACCTGCTGCTTTACAGAGCTTGGAGCATAATGAGGTGTATGGGGAACTTCTGCAGCATCCGGTGTATAGTTACACAGCCAAGTTTAATTTCAGGAGAGGTAAATGAATGTCATTCTTTGCATGCAGGTAGAATAAATTAGCTTTTTCTTATTGCACAATTACTGACCAGCTTTACTATATATCCAAAATGTTATAATAAACGAATTGAAGTTGTTGTTTCATTGGTCAATACCATATTTTTTTATAAATGTATTTATTTTTTCATAGAAATAATACAAACATGTCATAGATAACATACCATTGTTCTTAATTCGTTCTTCATAAATACACGTAATAACATGTAAATGTATGTCATATAGTCCGGCACATATAATGTATATGATGACATGTGAAACAAGTAAATAAAACATCCATATTTAAAGTCAAGAACATAAAAACTAAACATAACAGAAAACATAGACTAACAAAAACAAAACAGTCCCGTTCCACATTATAGAATGATAGAATTAGAATTCGTATTCTTTGTTTCACTCTTTACATAGTAATAGAACCATCTGATGAATTGTTAAGACAAATCAATTGGCTTAATTAGATTGCAAAGATGCTTCAAAGATAGAACCTCACACTTGTAGATTTCTATATACCGGTAAATACCAAGTGCTGTGCTCAAACACCTTCAGAATGGAACTTGCGTAAGGGCATGCAAGAACGCTATAAAAGGACCCCATTTATTAAAAAAATCTCTATACTTCCTTATCCATGTCCTAGCCACTTTCGTTTAATTTTACCACACTCCCACATAGCATGGAAGAAGGTGGCCATGGTACTTTTACACTTAGGGCACAAGTTTACAGTCTCTCCATCCATCACACGTCGCCTATTTTGGGAGATGTTGGCCCGGATTCACAACGCGGACGTATTTACACATCGTTTTGTTCGTCTTGTTATGGAGATTGCATATATGCAGTCTAAAAGACCACATATACGTAATCTACATAACAAAAAGATATGTAGATTTCGTAAAATAGTTACTACGCACGCATAGTAGCTATTATCGGTACTTTAAGGACGTATGTGTAATACGTCCGCAGTTGTGAATCTGGGTCCTAGGCTCTGTTTATAGTACAGAAATTGATTTCTTGGAGGCGAGCAGAATGCAAAGCGTTTAAGGTTTTATCAGTGTGAGAGATTGAATCCTAATATTCGGCAAGGGCAGGGATACTAGCTTGCCACTTCTCCAACAAAGGTTGCCATAATTTCTCTGTATCCCCACAAATAAGATCCTCTTGTAAGTATTTGGTTTTATATTTATTAGAACTAATAAAATGCAGTAACTGCATTAGATGATCTGTCTGACTGTGGCCAAGATAAGAATTTGGGACCGTTTAAAATGCCAAACTGGCAAATACATAAAAAATGGAGAATTAGGAAGATTCTATTTATTTGCAAGCGATTGAAAGGTGAGGAGTTGACCCCCTGGGTTAAATATATCATTGATAATCTTGATACCTTTTGCTTTCCAGGACAAATATAAGCAATTTTCTAGACCTGGAAGGAAATTTGAATTGCCCCAGATCGGAACAGCAACTATTGCGGCCAAACTTCTTATTGATAAAAAGCCAAGGACGGAATGTATCCTGAAATAAAATGTGTCTACAAAATTTGTGTGGGATGTCTTTCCGGTAACTGATTAAAAATGCCGCTGGATAGAAAGGTCGAAAACTTTTCTCCTCCAGAGATTGATCAGTATAAACCTGTTTCCCCAATAGCCAATCAGAAATATAACGAAAGTGAACCGAATAGGAGAAAGAGGAAATATCAGGTAGCCCCATGCCTCCCTTATTTCTTGGTAGTCTCAATTTAGAAATAGAAATCCTTGGACGCCTCTTATTATTATGGAACATAGGGCCTGATCCAGAGCTACGATGGTGCCGTCCGACGGGCGAATGCGTACGTTCGCGCCCCTAACACTCCCATTGTAAAGTACCTGCTTACGGCGGCTATACCCTACACTAGGTACTCCCGTGGGCCGTACGAATTTTCGCACATATTACGCAAAGCGTACGGGCTTAGCACGCCCATACTGTACAATTTAAATGGCTATCCCCGCCTCCGTGTAGTAAAACGAGCGCCCAGGCGACCGTCGTACTGAACGCACGCCCCTCGAGCGAACAATTCGCACACAATACGACCGCTATACGCTCATGTCGTCCAGCCGACCGGAAGCTGTCATACTGGGCATGCGCAGTGCGAATTTTCGTACGAAAATACGTAAAAAACGGTCGTAAGCTCGCTCGAAATCGGCCAATTTCGTAGCTCTGGATCAGGCCCATTGTGACACATAGTTTATTGTCAGATTTAATCAACAGCAACGGAAGCATCTGAAAAATGTAGGATAATTTAGGGAAAATGATACTCTTAATAATAGCGATTCTTCTATTCTCTATTTTTTGTTACAACTTGAAAAGGATTCAAGACATGCAGCATTTTACGGATCTGTTCTGACCCAGAAAGAGCATTATTTCCAATTTCTGAAAGTTAACTCGGTAGCCTGCAAAGGACCCGAACTGTTTAATAGTATCGACAATGGCTGGTACTGAAACTTGGGGATCAGAAACAAATAGGAACATATCATCGGCAAAAAAGCGATAATTTTACTTCTCTCTTGCCAATTCTGATACCTCAAAAGGTTGAATTACATCTGAGGTGTATAGCTAAAGGTTCTAAAGCCCAGGCCTATCAACAGAAATCTTGGGAACCCGATACACATGTTTTTGGGGGCCCCCATCCCTCCTCAATAGTGGATTGCAGGGTTCCTTCTGAACCTAGGGGCCCGTCACAGCTGTCCCACTTCCCCCCCCCCCCTGTCACCAGGCCTGCTAAGGCCACAGCAAATAAAAGAGGTTAGAGCGGACACCTTTGGCGAGTCCCACATTGTATGCCGAAGGAATCCGATAAATAACCATTGCTGCTAACTTGGGTAGTAGACTCTTCATATAAAGTAAAAATAGTGTTAACAAAGATATCAGGGAATCCGAAATGCTGCAGTATTTCAAACTACTGGTCTCAGGTAACCATGTCGAATGTTTTTTCAGCATCTAATGAGATAACAAGACTAGGATCTGAGGAAGAATTCCAAGCTAATTCCTGTAATACCATTAATATTTGATGGATATTTACCACAGAGTGCCTCCCCCAAATAAAGCTTGTTTGATCTCTGTGTATTATAGAAGGGAGTACCAGTTTCATGCATTCTGTCAATACCTTAGTAAACAAAAGAAAGAAAGAAATAACGCTTAAGTTATATTTAATGTATTTATTTATAAAAACTCAATAATATTAAAAATAGAAGCATATAAAAATATACACATATATCTCAATGGTCTCTTTGGTAGTATGCAATTCAAGAAGTATAGACCTTTAACATATAGATACTAGGCAGGCTAGGATACTAGCTTGCCTACGCTGGCAAAACTTACAGCCAGCGGCCCAGCGTAGCTCTGGATCAGGCCCATAGACTCAAAGTGTGTCTGTGTGTCTTAGCATTGTAATACGCTGTCTTAGTTAACAGTGTAGGGTGATTTAAAAAAACTCTGATATGCCTCGGTGAGGATCCGCTGTGCCTCAACATATAAGTTTGTAGATTTTTTGTTATGTTGTTTTGTGTAGGATATAATTTCACCCCTTAAAACCGCTTTCGCAGTTTGCCAACAATGAAGGATATATAGAGACAGAATTGTATCGTAAAAAAAACGGCGACTAATAGTATTTTACACAGTGCCAGCTTTCACCCTAAGGCCACAATTAGGGGTATCCCCAAAAGGGAATATATTAGGACGAGAAGGAATTGCTCAGATCTTGAAACTTTTAAACAACAGGCTGCTGCCCTTCGAATTCGCCTTCTCCAAAGGGGGTATTCCAAGCGCTCTCTGGCAAAGACATATAACATGGTGATCAATATGGATAGGTCGCAGTTGATCAGGCCCAAACCTAAGAAGCGCAGATAACAAAGTAATCAGATTTATTGGTGACTTTTGTTTAGAATTCCAACAGATTACCGCTGTCCTAAATAAATTCCCTCATGTATTGAGAGCAGACAACGATCTGACAGCGGTAGTACCTAACAGAATCCCCATGGGATGGCATCGATCACGGAATCTCCGTGATCATCTAGTGACCAGCCACTATCAACCATTAAAATCTTTAAAATTCACATATGCTGGCTCTTACCAATGTGGTAATTGCCTTGCTTGCCCTTACATGTTAAAAAACAGGGAATGGACAGACAGATATAACCATTCTCATAAAATCCTTGCTCATTTTAATTGTAATACCACGCAGGTTGTATATTGTCGTATCTGCCCTTGCGGGAAAAAATATGTGGGCAAGACCTTGCGTAAATTTAAAGTCAGATTGTTAGAGCATATTAACTCTATCAGAAACAGCCCAAAGGATCGGCAAAATATGAAAACTTTATCCCCTGTGGCCCGACACTTTTTGTCTGAACATTAGGCCAATCCTCATGGCTTGCAAGCCTTCATTGTTGAAATGGTATCATTAAATCTGAGAGGTGGTGATCCAGACAAGATCCTTCTCCAAAGAGAACTTCGAATAATTTTTTTAATGAATTCATCTGCACCATCAGGTCTCAATGAATCTGTTTCTTATACCCCATTCCTAATTTTACCCACTTTTTCAGTACTATCTCTAGGTTTTCTTTGCAAATATATTTTTCTACATCATGTAGCGACATTTTTTGACAGGTATTGGATTTTGGCAAATATGTCATATTATATTATGCCCTTACTCAAATCTATCGGGAAATCAAGTTCTTTTTATTGGTAAATAATTGTTCGCTTGTTTTCATCTTAGATCTATTTTTAGAATGGTGTATGTACAGGATTTTCTGGACATTATGGCTTAATTTTGTCTATTGTAACTTAATATCTGTAAGTTATAAATAACGACAGCAAAGATAGAAATAATAAGAACTAAGTGGTATTGCTTAGGATTAGCAATTTTATTTATTTTATTTTATATTTTCTTTCCTTATTCTCATGTATTTGTATATATATTTGGCATGTGATTGGTTTGTGTTATGGTTTTGTATGTATAGATACCATATAGTGGGACCATATATTCATGTTGAAAATTTTACATGTTGCTTACAATTAATATTTGGTTATTTATCTGCAATCGTTCCCTTATTAATGATTAGAACAAGGTCAGTGCAAATAACAAGTTATTATATTTATACAATTACTGTCCATTCTTATGTATTACTTGGCCACTTCTTTTCTGTTATTGGCATCCTCAGGGTTAATATCCTTCCCGGGATTGCGGGGGTTAAAGCAACTTATTTAGTTTTGGTTGCGGAGCTTACCACATATAATTATGGTCCCATATGCATGGTTATCTAGTTGATTATTCCTAAACAATAAAGGTTTATTTCACTATTTAGTAGCTATTTAAACATACACATTTTAATTACATGTTTTTTTACTTATTTTTCTTTATAGTCACGCTTGTGTATATTTGTGTGTCCATACTCGTTGATGACTACCAGATGCAGCGGTCCGAATTGATTGGCTATGGCTGCTTTAAATATCGGACCTCCCGCTGCCTCATTACACCACCCCTATTGACGAAGCAGTGCGAAACGCGCGTAGAGGACCGAAGGATCTCCCGAGTGCACCGGGACTTTGTTACTCTCTCCAGCTTTCTTTTGGGTATGATACATTTAGCTAGCATAGGGATATGTACTAGCCCAGGAACGGGCGAAGCATCGCCGTGAGGCCGTTAGTGCGGGTATAGGGACAGCCGCCGGACTTAGATAGGATTTCTTACAAGTCATTCCACATGTGTCAGTTTTTACTCTCATGCTATTATCTTATTACTGGTTGATGTTTATATATTTCATCTGCGATAACATGTGCCTTCTATACTATTATTTATGATCTTGATTTGTGGTCCTACTGGTTACACTCTATTTGTATAGATTGCTATCAATATTGTTGCAATTTGTTGCTAAAAATACTGGCATGTAAGTGAAAGGAATATACCATCTGTACTCGTGTTTCCAAGCCTTATTTCATTAGAAAGTAAACTTTAAAGGTTGTCTGTTCCTATTACCTATATACTTTCTAGCACCAGCTATATTTTATCCTGGATATTGGATATATTGGATATATTTACAACCTACCTATCGTTGCTGGATATAATTATTCCCTATCTTTTTTGATAGGTGCAAGACATATACCATATTAGAGAGTATATTTCATCTTCATATTTTCGCTTAGGGTGTTTTTCTATTTCTATTTTTATATATATATATATATGTGTATCTAATAAAAT
>WWET01005321.1:76858-88045 GCA_011038615.1 Limnodynastes dumerilii
CATGAGAATGCTGGGAGTGGGAGCTGGAGACACATGATGAAAATACTGGGGGGGGGGGGGCTGGAGACGCATGATGGGAGTACTGGGGGGCTTGACGCACATGATGGGAGTACTGGGGGGGGCTGGAGGCACATGATGGGAGTACTGGAGGGAGGTGCTGGAGGCACATAATGGGAGTACTGGGGGTGGGGCCGCCAGTCGCTTACTTTGCAAGGGGCGCTGGACCCATAGAGACACCCCTGTTTGTATGTATCTGTTTGAATTATGTGATGTATTCAAAAGAATGGATCTGATTCACACTTAAGAAAGAATTTAGGAACGTTTCTAAATTTACGCACAGCAAAGATAAGTAAGAATGATTCACAGATCCTAAAGAAAAATGCTAACCACACCCCTAACTTCTTAGGAGCTAAGAACGTTCTTTTCTCTAAGTGCGTATATTTAGGAACAGCTTTGTTTTCCCAACTAAGAATCGTGCATATATTTAGGATCCTTAATATCATCATAATTCACAGCTAAGCAAATAAACACATTAACTGATTCAATTAATAAGCAGATCGATTTTATTAGGCTTTCATTGTTTTATAATTAACAAAAATAACCTAAATTTTTTTTGGTACTTCCTCATCTTTGCGGCCCCCTGCTGGAGAGGCCGCTGGTTACACTACTTATGTAAAAAGTGATGAGTGGCATTGATTGGAAAGAAGGAGAGGAATTGGAGAACTGAAAGTGTCAGAGGTGGGCTGATTGGGGAAGTTGGAAGGAGCAGCAGAAAATAAAGTGCTGGATGGCAAAGTAAAGCATTAGGCCGCTACGAACAGCGCGTCGCTACGAAAATACGTACGAACACATGGAAAAGTTAGGGTAGGGTTCGGCGGGCGTAATGAAAGGAAGGTAAGGGGAGTGTTGTGAGAGTGAAAGTTTTTACGCTGCAGCGGTAATACTCTCCGCTCTCATGCGTAGGTCTGGATCAGGCCCAATGACCCCAAACATACAGCCAATAGGCTGGATCCAGAACTCCGACAGGGGACTTTCACAAGTCATTTGCATACATTAGCCTGCACGCACCTGATTTTCCGACAGCGTAAGTACTTATGTATGTCAGTACTTATGCTGAAGGGGCTGATAGTGCAGGGGTCGTGCGTTCTCCACTACGGGAGCGTAGCTACAGACCCCCGCACGCACGTAAAGCATGCGGGGTCAGAATCTGTCCCAATGGGCCTGATCCAGACCTACACCCGCCGTCGCTAGGATAGTGGGCGTAAGAGTAAGATCGGCTGAAAAGCCGATCTGCGCATGCGCCGGGCAGATGTTGCCCGGCGTCGCTACAGCAACGCCCGATCGTGGATCAGGCGTCCGTAGCAGCGCCGTAGGAACGCTGGAGGGGACGTTCCCCAGCATCCCTACGTTCAGGTTAGTGTAGGTGGGCGGGGGGAGGTAGTTTAATGAGGGTGGGAGGGCAGGCTAGGCGGCCATACGCTCCTGTACAGTACATACACAGAAGATCTGTGGTTAGTTCTCCAAGATGTTTGTTACAATCTCCCTGCCAAGTTCCTTGAGGTTCCTATCTGTGTGCAAGTGTACATAGAAGAATGATACTGTTTTGAAGGAAAAGGTGGTCACCAAATATTGATTTGATTTCGATTTCTCTTCTTCATTCACTTTGCATTTTGTTGATAAAAAAATTGATAAAAATAAACTATTAGCACTTCTATTTATTAAAGCATTTTTACTTTGCCGCATTTCTTCCACCCCTGCCTAAAACATTTGCATAGTGCTGCATATATATGAATCATTTATGTTTTGTATATTGGAAAAATTCGGAATAAAAAACAATCTGCAAATTGTACCGCAGGTTTGTACTTGACTTTTCTTGTTAAATGAGCCAGTATGTGCCAGTAACGGAGGAATGCCAGGAACATATTTCCTTCACGGTATCTTATTTGTGTCAATGACAAGCTAGGATGAGAAATAGCAGCCTGTACCAGAGAATGTGGAAGATGTCTCCAAGTCCTGCCTATAAACATTGATTTGCGTCAAGGAGATTTTATGCAGTTCTTTCATTATATTTGTGTAAAAGGGAACAGATCTGTTGTCATCTGCAAAAATATGTGACAGATCCTCCGTAGGAATTTGCAGAATAAAGCGACATCACAGGATTCATTGCCAAACAAAACATTTCAGCTAATTGAACTTCTGTCAAGGCAAATCTCTCTCAATCTCTCACAAAAAATGCTAAAAAATAGACACGGATCTAGTCATGCAGATGTCTCGTACACTAAATGTGTGTGTGTGTGTGTTAATGTAAAAAGTACAGTGAGGACATGCTATGTGGTCCTCTGAGCGGGGGTGGGTGGAGGGTGGTGGTTTCATTTTCCGATGGTCTGAATACCGATAGTTAACGTGTTGGCCCTAAAATGCTGACAGCATTAACTGATCACAAAATGGAAGCTGCTCTGATCAATTTATAGGTTAATGCAAACAGGTGCATGAAAGGCTGGGGGGCGGGGGGGGGAGGGTAATCTGCTTTAACAGAAACAAAGGAAAGAAAATGCCCCAGCAATACTGCTATCAACCAGTAACAGACTAATACATTCTATCTGGGATACCAGGACATCGGGAGAACTGCCCAAATTTCACGAGTCTCCTGGATATTATGGGAGAGTCGGCAACTCTGCAATAATCCTGACCCTAATTCCAAACCCAAACCAATAAACGGGGAAGAACAGCCGGTACTGTGGAGAGTAACATTTTTCTAAATCCTGTTGGACATTTATGTGTCAGCTGTATCACTGACAATATAGCAATTGCTGTTATCATACCCTCCAACCATTCCATTAGGTACATAATATTCTGCTTCTCAGGTTCCAACTGTCAGTTACTATGGTAACCACCTTTGTTGAAGAGGCAAATAGTTTTCTAAATATCAGTTAATTAATTTAAACCAGTGACAGTTGGAAGCTCAGGAGTGGATTATATTGTACCTAATGGAGTGGGTCATGTTGGAAGGTCTGTGGTATGGCTACTGTATCCCAGTGGACGGGGGTCTACTGTTGGAAACCTGGATATAGCAGGAATCTGACTGTCATGAAATGCAGGCAATACCAGATGCTACTGTTTTCTGGCCTTTTGGAGCCATGCTGGCTGTACTGTTCCACTGCGGCCTAGTAAACCCTGAAATCCCCAGTGTTTCCTGCATTGTGGCAGAATTCCATAAGCTCCAGCTTCTTCCTGTGAATGAGCACACCTGTCAACTCTTTTCTGGATCTCCAATCAGTTGCCTCAATCGTGTCATGTCCTCATAGCTACCAATAGAGGCTCAGCTCTATCTATTTAAACCTCTGGCCAAGGCCTACCTATGCCAGTGCGATAAGCGCCGCTGCATTATGTGATTGGTCCCAATGGGCCTGATCCAGACCTACTACTAAGCACAGCGCAACGGCGTAGGTCTGGATTAGGCCCAATGTTTCATAGGGGACTCCTGTTTGCTTGTGTTCCTCTTGTTATATCATTGCTCTCAGTGTTCCTGTGTTATTCAGCTGCTCCCAGTGTCACCGCAGTGTTCCTGTGCTTCTCCCCTGATCTCAGCACACCAGCAGTATTACTGCAGTGTTCCTGTGCTATCAAGCTGCACTATTCTACTCCTGCAGGTACATCTCTAAGGGTGTGGGTCCCGCTTAGTACGGCCCTATTTCGATGATCCTCGATGAGGCACTTAATACATAAAAAGTTGTGATGCCCCTGCCCTCACTATAGTGCAGACCTCCAATTATGTAAATATCAGTCACTAGAGTCAGATTGTCTGAGATCTACAATCTCAGGGCCATATTCACAGAAGCAGAAGCTTCTTAGGTGTGAATCAGGGCCTCAGACACTAGAGTAACTCTAGTGACTGATATTTCACCTATTGCTGAGCTGCCTCTCCAGCCCGGCTCTGCATAACCTCCAAAAAGTGATTAGCGTGGTGGTCGCACAAGAGGAGTGTAGAAAAGAGAGGAGCTACAGGAGGAATAGCAGTGCTGAGGGATGTGTAAGTCTACATGAGGAGTTAGAATTAGCTTCTGTAACACATAGAGATTCAGGTTTGAGACCAGTAGTAGATCAATCAGTTCCATGATAAGTCACACTTTACATAAATCTGTGCAGCACAATAATATGATATTGGCCCATATTCAGAGTACCGGATGTATAACATATACGTCCGGTGTTTAGCGATTTTTACTACTGCGCATGCGTAGTCATTTTTTAACGTAAAGACCGCATTTACGCAATCTACATAAGAAAATAATAAGTAGATTACGTAAAAAAAATTACTACGCATGCGCAGTAGTAAAAATCGCTAAACACCGGACGTATATGTTATAGTCCGGTACTCTAAATATGGCCCATTCTTTCCACCCCCTTACGCATTATAATAAGGTGGAAATACATAACATGGATGCATGTGACTATTAGAAAATCTTAATTTGTTGCCCTACTTATTGCTATTGTGCACTAAGCTATCAGCATACAAAGGACATAATGAGTCATCACACATCTCCCATATATTGACCCTCATAATACACCTACAAAACCTTAATGATCTTATTTATAGATCGGTCTTATTATCGCAGCATTTTCACTTCTAATGAGATTTGAATAGCTCAGTGAGCACACGTGGTGCTGGTATTGTAAAGGTTACTTTTATTGCACATGAAATATCCATGTGTAAAGTGGGCAGCTCAGTGCATACATTCATGATATGATTTGTCCAGTGTATAAATAGAAAATCAAACACATTGTCATCTTGTAATCATCTGCATTATATTTCACCAAGCTGGGCCTTCATTTGTACTCTGCAATGTCTTCCTGAAGCCATCCTTCCGGTAAGCTTGTGGAAGAGACAGACACACGTGTGGCCTAGTTGTAGAATGAGCTGATCGGGAAACGGGTGTGGGTCCCCGGTTAGAACAGATTCCAGAGAGTGGATGGTAATATCTGTAGATGGGATACGTGGAGTTTCCCAATGGATGCCTGTGGACAGACACACGTGGGGTCTGTTTGTACAATGAGCTGACCGGGAAACAGATTCCAGAGAGTCATTTTTAGTATCTGCAGGCATCATACGGTCAAGTTTCATATGCTTACCTTTTCCGATGGATGCCCGCCTCCATGTTGTATGGAAGGATGCCCGCTCGACAGTGACGTCAGCGCTCTAATTCTTCTGCACTCTACTGTGACACCTGATCTACTGTATACTTCCAAACTCAATAGACCGTAATCACACCTATGAGTGAGTTAGGTGTGGACTGATCCATACCTAACTCACCCGTCCTGCCCCCGTTTTTAAGGTACCTTATCTAACCGAGCGTAGTTTTATTCATAAGGAAACTCCACAAGGACATTGCCTTCCTCCTCCCCGCCTAATCTAAATCCTTCCCCGTCTCCCAGTTCTACCTAATCACTCCCCGAGGTGGCTTAAGGCCACCTCTTTGCTAATAAACTAAAGCAATCACCAGTTAGGTACGTAGATTGTGTAAATGACCTACAACACATGCGTAGTAGGTCATATCGGAAAACTCCGCACCTAAGAAGCAAAAGCTTCTTAGGTGAGAATACGACCCAATGTGATATAAATGGGTGAGTGTGAGGATACCACTTTCACCTGGCCCAGTTACTATGCCAGAAACACTTACTGGGTATCTCCTAGAGTTCTTCTAATCACTCAGGCAAACGCCGTTATAAAAACACAACAGAACTTTATTATAAAACATGAACACAACACTAAATCCTATCCTTACACAGAAATCAATGCCAGGCAGTAACCACAGTACCTGTCCCGTTCCCCCCACCAGTCTAAGTAGCTCTATCACCTGACTCTCAGAAACTGTCCTCAAGGCCACAAATATTTCCCTCTGATGGCACTGCAATGCCCTGACAGGGTCTCCTCCCAAGGTCCAAATATCCAGGTAGTTACAATGAAGATGCAGCATGTTACCCGGATAAACGTCTTGAAGGTTCCGGCCGCTCAGCCAACGCTCTCCCTTCTCCCCAGGGAAGGCAGTCTGTGGAAGGTCCTTGTTACTTTAAGGAAAAGTGGTTTGCAGGGGAAGTTGCATCTGAAGGGAGACGCGCCTGCCGTCTACCCTCCGCGTAGACATAGTCCGTCCAGGGCAGCCAGCGGAAGTGTGGATTCGAGGCAGAGGCAGCATATGGTACTGCGGCTGTTTCCATGGAGCAGTTGAACTGTATTTTGTCGCGGATTTTAGCTATGCTCGGCGGGCAAGGGTCGCGCCAATGCTGACCAATAGCAGCTCTTGTAGCTAATAAGATCTGACCCAGAAGGTACTTGAACTCATTCGGAAAAGTAGAAGGGAAGAGGTGTAACAAAGCTACGGCTGGGTCGGGGGGGGCTTTGTATAAATATGTTTGTCATTTTAAAAGATTAATCATAGTCATTTGTAATCAAATATTTTTTATTATATTGATTTTGAATTCATTTTATATTGTTATTTTAATTATTTTATTTTATTATTTTGTGCTGCCATACATGACTTTCTGTCGCAGACTGATTGCAGTTAAAGTATAGTGATCTGGATTCATTTTTTATGCTTCCAATTCTATATATAAACCCACACGGGATGCGTTCTGCACAAATAAGATTCTATATTCAAAATACAGACAGTTGAAAGCTCATTACAAAATTACTGCACATGCGCAGTAACAAATATCGTAAAACTCCGGCCGCATTGCATAGCTCTGCATACAGCCCATTGCCCCCTCTATTTGTGTCCAGCCAGTGTTATTGCCTCCTCTATTTGTGTCCAGTCAGTGTTATTGCCTCCTCTATTTGTGTTCAACCAGTGTTATTGCCCCCTCTGTGTGTGTGCCCACCCTGCCTTTGTTCCCCCTCCATGTCCAGCCTTCACATTCATTCATTCATTCATTCCAATCACATCGCAGCACACTTACCTTTGCGCTCTGCAGAATGATGCTGATGTAACCTTAGGTCAGGCTAACGTCATTTGCAGAGCGTGATGCAGGGGAAGAGAGCTGGAGACAGCCGAAGGGAGAGCAAAGGTAAGTGTGCTGCGGGCATCCCCTGTATAAGACGCACCCGGTTTTTAGACCCCCTATGGGGAAATACGGTAATTAGAAAAGTTTTACTAATGAATGGGTAAGTATGCTGAATTTATTATTTCCATAACCACCACAGACCCATCACACTGGACCGGACAGGTGAGTTTACAAAGAGAGTCTATTAGGGTTAGGCTGTGGGGGAGGGGAGTCTTAGGGTTAGGTAGTGGGGGAGGGGAGTTTTAGGGTTAGGCTGCAGGGAAGGGAGTCTTAGGGTCAGGCTGTGGGGAGGAGAGGGTTAGTCTGAGGGTAATGGAAGGGGAGGGTTAGGGTGAGGATTAGGATAACTAACGGGGATGGAAATATACTCATCGCTATGGTGTTGTCCTGGGAATCTTCGATTGCTTGTCCACGGCAGGGAAGGAGCAATCAAATGTAGAGCCAATTCAGAATTGGCTGGTAGAAAATGGTCCTTTTGGAAAAGGGCCGTTCTGATCGACAACCATTTTCCCGTCTATTATGGTAACCGATTTTTATACGCACCTCTATGAAGCGCGGATAAAAATAAACAAATAAAAATTCACACAATTAGCTTCGCACCGCAAAATACGCGTCTGCGAAGCTAATTGAATCAGGGCCTCACAGCTCCTGGTATAAACATGTTTAGGTGGAATTTAACACAATCATTTACTCGATGACGTTGATTATCAATTTATTATTACATGCTGCAAGAAGCAGGAAATCTTGTCCATTGGCATGTTTTTTATATATTATGATATATCTATTTTATTTAATTGCTTAATCCTGCCACACAATAGGCAATCATTGGGAGATCAGATAATTTTTGTATAGTGTGCAGCATAAATTGATCCGACCCCTGTTTTTGGGGGAAAAAGTTCCTTTACAATATGAGACTATAAATTTGTTCATTTCTTGAGATCTCAGTTGTATCAGCCTATTGCTAGTCCCAGCACAGAAATTACCCTCTGCTTAAATTAAGAACTCTTCCTGAGTGTTAACCCTTTTATTTGATAAGAAACTGTGTGCAATATTTTGTATATCATTTTTATTATCTCTTTTTGTATGTAAGCATTGTGGATTATTTTCAAAATAAGTATCAGTTAATAGATTGTGTCTTTGTGTTCTTACAAATTCATGTGTCAGATAATCTGTTTTCTTAAACACCACATACTTGTAACAGAAGAGAACATTCTGATTCAATTAGAATCGTGGTCCGTGATAGGCGGGAAAATGTTTGCGGTGCGCATTTTCCCGTCTATTATGGTAACCGATTTTTATACGCACCTCTATGAAGTGCGGATAAAAATAAACAAATAAAAATTCACACAATTAGCTTCGCACCGCAAAATACGCGTCTGCGAAGCTAATTGAATCAGGGCCTCTGAGTTTATGATATTTCTGATAAAAGTACATTGTGTTAGATTAGTTTAAAGGAGGAATAGAAGGCCTCCTAGAATCATTTGCATTCCATGGCGGTGGCAGAGATAGGTAAAGAGCAGAGCCGTTTCTAGACGTAGCAGAGCCCAGGGTGTAAAAATGTGTCTGCCCCCCCCCCAAAAAAAAATGTATGCGTCCAACCATTTACGTACAACTCATTGTATGTGTCCAGCATCCTTTTCTGCCCCCTTTGTGTGTTCAGCCTCCATTTCTGCCCCTTTTGTGTGTCCAGCCTCTATATCTGCCCCTTCTGTGTATCCAGCCTCCATTTCTGCAACTTCTGTGTGTCCAGTCTCAATTTTTGCCCCTTCTGTGTGTCCAATCTCCATTTCTGCCCCTTCTGTGTGTCCAGCCTCCATTTCTGCCCTTTCTGTGTAAACAGTTTTTCTACTTAATAACCTATTTCAATGTTCACTTGCCTTTGCAGCCATCTTCTTCCTCTTCCTATATGTTTATGTGCCCACGACCCGGAGGAAGGCAAAATGACCGAAAGAAGAGCTGCCCTGCTGGGCCTCCCCCTTTAAGTCACCTTTAGGGGCGCCCCGTGCAATTGCTCAGCTTGCCTGTCCCTAGAAACGGTCCTGGTAAAGAGTAGTGTGTGGGGTAAACATTATCAATGGTAGGACAAAATAAATGGTTAATTTAGATTAACCCTTTGTCACACATAAGTCACGCAGCCTCTGATGGTCACACTATGCATTCCCCATCTTGTGTTTAAAGTTGGGTGTGAGTGCTTCGCATTTATTTATCCATTGGGCTTCTTGTTAAAGCTCTTGCAACTTGCTTTGTTTAGGCTTTTAACGCTCCCGATAAACAGCCTTCACATCTCATTATTTCAAATCAATTACAACTAGAAACACTCATAATATTATTAGACATCATTAGCAAAAGACTTTAAAGCTCTGCAATATAATTAGATGCCATTTACAAAAACATTAACATCAATTTGGTAAAAGCTAACCCTGATTTGGATGTCCTTTACATTGCCTATTCATGATAAAAGGTGGAAACAGAAAATTATAACTTCAGAACTGTACATCACTAATGAAAAGAATGCGAATGGGTAATTATAACAGGCTCACACCGATTTATGTTTTCATATTTCTTGATAAAGCCGCACAGTATTGAACAGTTTGACAATGTTCCTGTTGTCTTATTTTTAATTAGTTTCACAGCTAGATTTTCCTCCAAATAAATGTCACACACTATTGTCTACCTACGCTACAATAAACAATAATTTGCCAACTTTTAATAGAAAATTTTGCTGCTAACCGAATGACTTTTATGCGTTCCTTGACAGCTGTCTCAGGGGGACTGTGAAATCAATCAAATTACGATGGGTAACCTGTAGGGATTTCAAATTGTCTGCACACTATATCCACTCATTCCGCTAACTGCTTCTTTTGCATGGACAAACTTTATTCAGTGATTTTTCAACTATAAAAGCTAAGGATCCAGACCTAGCTTCTGATTGGAGTTCCAAGCACATCATAAGCAGGTGATTGGATGCCGGATACCTGCTGCATCCTAATTCCTGTACGAGTAAGAGGAGACCACACCCCTCACAGATACGAATTTGCAAGAGCAGGACAATAACTTAAGATTTCAGCGCTGTGGCTACATAAAATTTGGACAATTCAAAAATTTTGATGGAGCGTAAGGGTGTAAACATGACCTCACTGTAAAATTAAAATAGATACCCCCCTGGGCCACTGTCAGGGAAGGAATTTTGTCCTGGACTCAGAGAGAGATCTTCAGCAGCAGGTAATGGCGGTGGGACACAGATGAGTCACAGGACCGGATTCACAGAAACGTGTGAAATAAGTACGCACAGATTCGCAAATATACACACATACGTTGCAAGGCAACTCCCATGACACTCCCTCACTCGGACAGATTTTTGGTGACTTACGACTGCATAGGGCAACCTTAACTCGAGTGTATTTATGTGCCTAAGTTAATTAGGTACATGTGTACATTACTAACCGCACCCTCAAAAAGCCATTTAAATGCCTACCCCCACCCACTTTCACGTAACTTCACACGCACGGAAGAAAACCATGCCCCTCTGTACGTATGTGGCACCCCTGCACTTTCAGTCTGAAAGTGCAGGGTGTGCAATGAGGCTTGGTGCAGAGCAGCGCGAGCGGAGCGAATCAGCTTGCGGGCCGTTGCTTGGCTAAATATTTGTCATGTCACCGAAGTCTAGGGTATTGTTACCATGACTACCAATTCTGATTATTCGTAACGTATACGTAATTTAAATGCAATTCAAACGTGATTTATATGTAATTTCGTGATTTATATGTACCGTATATACTCGAGTATAAGCCGACCCGAATATAAGCCGAGGCACCTAATTTTGACACAAAAACCTGGGAAAACTTATTGACTCGAGTATAAGCCTAGGGTGGGAAATGCAGCAGCTACTGGTAAATTTCAAATTAAAAATAGATACCAATAAAATGTAATTAATTGTATCATCATGTGTATCCAGCACCCAATATCCAGTGTCCCCCTCTGTGTGTTCTGCCAGTCAGTCTGCCCCCTCTGTGTGTGTCCTGCCAGTCTCTGCCCCTTCCCTGCCTGGCTGAAACATTGGACTTACCTCATAGTTGCCCCTTAATGCCTGCCTCCATATCTGCCCCTTAATGTCTGCCTCCATATCTGCCC
>WWET01005323.1:23781-45925 GCA_011038615.1 Limnodynastes dumerilii
CAGCGTCCGTACTAACTTCGTACTATAAACACGCCCCGTCGTCGGAAAAAACGCAAACAATACGGACGCCAGAATTGCCGCTACGAAAAGGTCTTTGGTATGACCGGAAGTTGTCACTATGTACATGCACAGTGCGTTTTTTTTCTGCCGTTTTTACGCTTACGATCAGCGTTAGCTCGCATGCGAGCGCAGGTCTGGATCAGGTCCCTGATCTTTATTTAAGAAACCACGGGCCTCAAGTCTCTTGCAGGAGATTTGCAGGCTCTCCCAGGATACCGGCAGAACTGCCCGAATTTCGGAAGTCTCCCGGACATTCCGGGAGAGTCGGCAACCCTGCATTAACGTTCTCTGTGAAAGCAGGAAGTTTATGATGTGTATATTTGAAAATAATAAAAATTCTACATTAAGGAAATGCATTGGTTATTGGCTGTAACAAGTCCTGTTCTGATTTTCTTTTATAGGTGATTTATAAGTTACTTCTTTCACACAGTAAAATAGTAGTTTTATATTGAAGGAACAGATCTAATAGTAATAGCAGTATACAATGCATTAGTAGGGCACAAGCACATTACACAATGTACAGTGGCAGTGCATAAGTACTTTTGTATTTGTAGTGACCCATTTACCATTCCCACCTGCTTTCCTATTGGAGCAGAGGCCAGGACCATCTTCCTCCATATCAGTCCGGATCACATGGCCGCTAAGCCACACCCCTTTCGTGGACCCACGAAGCCACGCCCCGTTTTGAATTTTCGCTCTTATTTTGCTAATTTTTTTAATTTATTTTTTAATTTTTCAATCTGGGGTGGTTTCTGGGCAATATCTGTAATATCTGGTAAGTGGCCTGACGTTTGCAGGTCTGGATCCAGCCCTTTTTGTTGGTATCTATTCATATTACTTTATAATCTGAGTAAATATTCAATCTGTTAGTAAAGTATATGCTAACGTTGATTTACTAACTATAAAATAATACTAAGTATAAAAAAGGTCACCTTTTTCTACATTAAATAAATTTGCATTTTTATATGCATCACTTTCTTATGTGTATAACTTTCTTATGTGTATAACATAGTATAACATAGATTCCCAAACCAGTCCTCAAGGCTCCCCGACAGTGCAGGTTTTCCAGATCTCCCTACAGAGCAACGTATATAATTATACCACCTTTTGATCTTTTAAACCGTCAATAATGAACACACCTGTGCTCCAGCAAGGAGATCTGGTAAACATGCACTGTTGGGGAACCTTGAGGACAGGTTTGGGAACTGGTGTATAAAGTACCTAGAAAAAATATGCACATCCCTTATAATTAGAGTCTATCCTCAAATATTGTTTTTTGTTTGTTGGTTTTTTTTTTATTATTCTTAAAGTAAAAGGTTGATAATAGGTGGGCACAGAAGAAGTGCCAGTTCAGTGAAAAAGTAAAAAGTTGGATCCCAGTGTCCTGAAAAAAAATATTTGACGTGGCTCCTTCTTTCAACCTGAAAATAATTTTCCAAGCCCTTGTATTTTCAGCTGTCAATGGCTGTAGAAGCTGGAAGAGAGTGAGAGCTGCAGTCTAGGGATGGGACATTGAAAGTAAACATTGGTAGTACCTGCACATGTATTTTGCATTGTGGTTGGCAAAAATGACATCACTGCCATCCATGGGCTGTACAGGAAGTGTTGCTTGACAGGAAATGCTTGGTAACCATGTCAGTTCTCAGCATGTCATCCTCAAGTAAAGACCTATTCTTACAGTTTTCCAGCCTTGTGTTGTTTATGAACTGAGGCTGTTCCACAGTACTGATGTTTTTTTTTAACATTGGTCACAAAATATTGTTTCTGGAAGTGATGTTAACCAATGATTCTCTTTTTTTAAATAATCTGGCTACTTAAGCATATAATACACATAAACTTCTGTAATCAATCTACATTAGTAAAACATGTTTTTAGGATAAGTCAAACATAATTATTATTGAAGGAAAGAAAACATGAAACATTAACTTTAAATAACAGGTTACTGCTGCTTACACAGTTCTATTTAATTGTCATTTTTTGTTTAATTAGAATTGTGTTAGTAGCAAAAGGCTAAAAAGCCTTGCGTACATACTTGTGTAAGTCCCCTGACTAATACGTTAAATACAGACCAGCACTATTCACCTGTGAAGGCAGGGGGTGTGCATATACCCCTCAAAAATAGAAAGAAATGAAAGGAAACAGCTGCGCTTTGTATTAGAGGTGGGAATCAATTGCACAAACCACAACTCATTAATACTTACTTAAGTGTGGATCAGGCCCAATATAATAATATAATTATTTATAAACATGTACATGTACAGAGCATGCAGTTTCATAAATGAATGCAAGCTGCTCAAAACTGCTTAATAGTTTTAATACATCAAAAATCATAATTAACATAATGTGAGTTAATACACAGTGGAATACAGGGGCCGGAACTACCATTGGTGCGACAGGTGCAATGGCACCGGGGCCCATGCGGATACAAGGGCCCACAGCCGTCCCCATCAGGTTACCTAGGATATAATAAAAACAGAATGGAAGTTGCTCAATCAATTTATAGGTATAAGTTAAACAGGTGCGTAAAAAGGCAGGGGTTAGTCTGCTTGCCACAGAAACAAAAGGAAAAAATAACCCCAGCACACTGCCATAAACCAGTAACAGACTATACTGTTCTATCTGTAAAAAAAACACAGAAATGTTCGTTACACATATTTGATCAAATATGGGATAAGCCACCAGCCACCGTCAAGGCCTTTCTGTATATGGTGGTCCCAACTCTAAAATGGAGAGTCCCAATGTTGGGTCCCATATATATGTTTTTAAATTGAGAGCCAACTTACCTAGGAGACACCCCTTAAAGTCTCCAAAATGGCTGCTGAGAAACAGCTCTCCCTCTCAGCAAGGATATCATCAGGGCCAAAGCATATTTTTTACACCTGGGCCCACAACTCGCTAGTTTCGCCTCTGGTGAAATATAATAACAATCATATTTCAGCCCCCTGGTCATTAGACTTTTAAGAGGAAACCAAATCTGCATGGTATCCTGTGATTCACAGGGTTGTAGTTCTTGATTACATGTAACTATTACAGCCAAAAAAATTGAAAATATAACGTATGGCTAAGGCCCACATAACTTTATGTCGCATATACCATTATTAAAGAGAAATATATATGACGCTGTTGTCATTATACAAGTTTAATTGGAATAATAATTCTAACTCTTATCATTTAGTTTCTAAAGACCTAGAAGCACCTAGGCACTATAATTCAAATAAACTTCTTAGCTTATTATTATCATTATTAATTGGAGAAGATACACATAAGAAAACATAAACTTAGCACATACATTTCAATTTATTACTTTAATATATGCTACAAAAATGAAACAAGAAAGAATAATGGGCTCTGGCTGTTATGTTGTAATATCCACAAGGAACAGAATATACATCAGCAGCTATAGAGGGATATAGATAGTTCCACAAAAAGTTCAAATAAAAGAAAAAATAGTAGATAACGCTCCAGGTATATTCAATAAATTTAATAAGCAATTAAAAATGGTATAACAATATACCAATATATCAATAAAAATTAACACCAATATCTATAACGACATCCAATTCATAAAAATAAATATCTATATGGACCATTAATTAAATCTCAATTAAATCTCAAATTGAGAGACACAAATCTTGCATATATAAAAGCAGACACCAAGTATATCAATCATTTAGGGCTGACAGTAAGCAGAGGGATAAAGTGATAACAAGCATGGGCAGTATATCCAAAAATATGAGGCAAGAGCTCCAATAATAGCAAGTGATTAATGTCTTACGGCTTACCACACAGGGCAGGCTAGCTGATAAGGAGGTGTCCTTAGCACGGTAATGCCGGCAGTTGTAGCAGATGTCCTCCTAGCGATAGAAATTATACTTCCCCACGGCAGCCCATATGGATGCTCTGCCTCCACAATAGTCCAAGTCAAGACCTCATGCAGAGTAGAGTGACTGATAGGTGTTTTTAGCACGGTAAATCTGGCAGATGTAGCAGACGATCCCCTCACAATGGGAGCTCACGGCAGTCCGTTCGAACGCTCTGTCTCCCCAACAGTCTAAGCCCAATCCTCTGTTGATGGTAATGACAGATATAAGATGGTAATGCAGATCCATTAGTTTCGATGTTATTGGTGTGTATAAGCTGATTCAGTAGTAGTAAAAGTGCTCTCGTGCTAGTATGTGTTCTGGCTTGACACACGTGAATTGATCCAATAGATAAATAAAAGTCTTTGAAATCCTTTACATATTTCTCCAGTCAAACTGGTTTCATCAGAAGGTATGGAGAGACTGGAAGATATTGCCTCCTTTATACTCTTAGGTGCAGGTTAATTAATTGTAGCTGATGATTTTTTGATTCTTAAAATGCAGCTGCACACAAAATACAAAGGTTCAGTTTCCAACATTCATATCTGGAAAGTTTTTTTTTACAAAATATATAAACAGGATAAAATATTAAGAAATAAAAAATATAACAAATATAAAAAATATACAATAAAATAAATTTTACATATTTTTATGTTTTTCTTAAATATGCTACAAGTTATGTTACTATATTTCTGCTTTATTCAACTCTACATTGATCATCCAACTTCAAGCTATTGCTCATCTATATTAGTTCTTTGTAGGCCTAACAGTGCTGAGATCTGTGCAAGCTATTCTCTTCCCCCAAAAAACAAGTTCCATTTTTAAATATAAACTCTCTGAGCAAGACAATGGCTGGTCTTCCTATATGACTGATATACTCAAAGGTAATACTATTTAACATGGGAAAGAGTATACTCGTTGGCCAAAAAAAAAATAAGGTTCTATATACTCAATGGATTTTCTAGTAACTATCTACAGGCATTAAAATACTAAAATACATATTAAAATAAAGAAAAACAGTAAAAAAAATCCAAACAAAAATATTACAATACAGACTGCTGATTTGCAAGTGTGACTTAAGGACACCGTATGGCAGCGTAAGTCACACTTGTTATGCACGAAAAAGGGGAGTGACAGGGAGAGTTGCGGGGGTCTGGATCCAGTCCTCAGTCTCTTGCTATCAAAGTTGCTGGTGTATCAGTGAGATTAATGTGCAGCCAATCAGATGAACAAGTGAACAAAATCCTGAACTGGTTAATCAAGAATAACCAGGGTTGCCAACTTTTTAAATCTTTCCTCTGGGAGAACCAGGAGGGGCAGGGCTTAATGATGCAATGTATGCAAATTGTGTCATTAAACCACACCCCCTGTGATAACTCAATATACTCACCACCACATTGAGGGTCCTTTGGTTTCATGCAGCTGAGATGATTAATAACCTCTGTTTCTCAGCCCTCCATTTAATCTCTTGTTTACTCTGTCATAAATCTTGGTTCATTTTCAGCTCTGTAGTGTCTCTTATCTTATCTCCTCCAACTTATCTCTCTCTCTCTCTCACACACAATCAACCACAATCAATAGAAATAAAAAAAAGTTAATAGATACAATATAAATACAATTTCCAAAACCTTTCCTTTTATAGTGAACATTGAAACACTGAAGGAGGGTGCGTGATGGAGAAGTAGGTAAAAGAACATCAACAACAGCCCCCTCCAGCTTACTGTCCTCCAAGGCGTGATTCTAAGTCATTTGTTGGAATTGGATTGCTGACGAGCATCTTCATGGCAGGTTGTCAGATGATTGAATGTGTCTCTCCTTGTAATATCATACAGTAATAAAGCACCATCTGCACCTCTGAAATATAATTGTGTAAAGGAGAGAAAAGATTCCTGACCAGAAATGTCTCATATCTGCAGTTTAATATGCTTGCCATTAATTGTGATCATTTGTACGCCAAATTCTACACCAATTGTCAGGTCATGACCAGGCAGTAATCTCCTATCTGTAAACTGCAAAAACCAGCGTGATTTACCAACACAGCTGTTACTGATGATTGTCACGCAGACACTGCCGAACTTACAGTGTCAGGGGCCGTCTTGCTGCCGCATTTCCTGCTCGTCCCCGCTCTCCGCTCCTTCGGAGGTGCCACTCTCAGTAGTGGCACCTCTTCTCAGTCTTCTCCACTCCCTGCAGACTCTCTGGTGGTGCGGTCCTGGCGCCAAGCTCCGGTGTCCTCCAGCTGCATGGGTGCCGCCATGTTGGATTAGATCACATGTGCCACGGCAGCCAATCGGATCCAAGCCAGGGGCAGCACATGATCAGCTTAGCCAACCCAGGACAAGGGCGGGCTATTTAAACCCTGTGCACAGTCCATGCATTGCCAAAACAACTTTGTCTATCAGAGGTGCCTGGTCCTCTGTGCTACTGCTCTGCTTACTTCTCCAGCTAAGGTCTGCCTAACTTCTAGCTAGTTCATCCTGACACAGCTGCTTCTGCAATCAAGCCTGTCTGCTCCAAGTCAAAGCTGCATTAACCCTGCAGCTTCTGGATTACTGCACTACTGTGCTACCTAGTTCAGGCCTGCTGTTGCCATACAGTTCAAGCCTGCTGTTGCTACCCAGTTCAAGCCTGCTGTTGCTATACAGTTCAAGCCTGTTGTTTCTATCCAGTTGAGCCTGCTGTCTACTCCAGTCCAGCTCGCTGTCTTTATCCGTCCAGCCTGCCGCATACTTCCCTTGGGCTGACTCTGCCTTTCACCTATGCGCAAGCATTACCTACAGCCTCCCAGTTTCTGCTTCGACTCCAGCTCTCCGCCAAACCCTCCTGAACCCGGGACTGACCCAGACTTTACCAGGGCCGTGACAATGATAATATATTTAAACACATGCGCACGACATGTCTGGATCTCTGTCTCTTCGTCACTGCTTCTAGCTGACCGCTTGCTTGGTTTTTACTCTCTTCCTCTTCTTGTTGTGTTCAGAGCCAGAATTAGACCTCAAGGGATCCTAGGCAAGACATCAGTTTGGGTCCACAAGCTCCCCAAAAACCAGATTCTTAGCTTGGCAACCTAGGCCCCTGTCCAAAATAAAAAAATAATTAAAATATTCAATAAATATGGCCACCTCTTACCCGATAGTTATTTTATTCAGTATTTTTATATTAAACTATAAATTGTTTTACATTTCTTATAATAATTGTATTAAGGTTTGTCTGTTTATTGACCTAAATTGTATAATAACTATGTGAGAAAAATGTAAATGAGGGACATTTTTAATATATTTCTGAAAAAAATAACAAAATATTATGTAACTACCATGTGAAATAAAATAAAAATGGTTACCCCTTACCAAGGAGCACCACCCATTTTAATATAGACATAACCTGTATAAAATATCTGAAAATTGGATAAAAATAATATATTAAATATAGCCACCTATATTTTATTAGGCTATTACAATATTGGTGAATATTTTGTTATACTATTTTCCCTCATGGTAATGACACAATTAATAGACTAATAGATACAAAACGTGAATAAAATGTAAAAGTTTGTAACACAATCTTTAGTTTTTATTCAGTTTTTCAGTAAATTAATCTGTCAGGGAGGGTGCTGCAAATGCCACTCTCCCTGGCAGTAATATAATAATCAAAATAAATGGAAATCAATTACTTGATAAAAGAAATGATAAAAGAAAACAGTTACCGGTAGTTGCCAGGGAGCAATACAACTTTGTATAGTAAAGTTATTTTGTTGATCTTAAATATAATATTCCAAAACGGAGGTTATGCAAGCTATCACTGCCCTGACCTCACCTCAAACTGTGTGACTTAAGCTATTTATTTATATATAACATTTTAAATACAAACAATATAACCTTAATATGGAAATATATGTACTGATGTGACTGTTGGAAAAAGTTTAGAAGGCCTCTTGAAAAATGATTTACTTGAGTAGGATTAGAATTCTTTTAAAACAAATCATCAATTTCTACTTACCAATTCCTTAGATGCACCCCCTAATCATTGTCATTGTTTTCTTTCTATTTTCAGTCTCATTCATTCATGTGAAAAACAAAGGAGACATAGAGGGCCAGATTCAATTATCTGTGCGCTGGCGTTATGTGCTTATTTTTCCTTACCTATATGATGGGAAAAAGCGCACTGCAAGTGCACTACATGATGGTTTAGACTAAGAAAAGTCAATAAAAGAGTTGGTTTGGATCTGTTTTTTTCTTATAGGCCTTAGTTTGTATTACATCATCCTTTATGTATAAGGTAAGGTCTAAAAATTTATTTAAACCTGACTAAATTAAAATGTAAGTTTAATATTCATATTTTTATGGTTCAATAAACACAAAAGAGGTCAAGACTTTCTCTGTCTCACCCCCAAAAAAATAACATAATCAATGCAATGATACCATGAGAAGAGATTCGCCACCCAGCTAGGTCCATGCCAAACCTGATTGTTTTCCCATGATGGCATATAAATAGGTTGGCATAGCTTGGCGCAAATCTTGTTCCCGTGGCAATACCTACCAATTGGAGAAAAAAAAGTATTTTTCAATATAAAAATAGTTATTAAAAATTAATTTAATGCTCTTTATTAAAGATTCTAAGGTTTTTTTTTAATGGAGACTGTAACAAAGGTGATCTTGTGGCCTCTATTCCTGCTTCTAATACTTCTGTTCTATTATAGTAGAGGGAGTTCACATTCACAATTACAATGTATATATTATCTCTCCAATTAATCTGTTTTAACTTATTGAGCAGATCGGTCGTATCTTTGAAATACAATTGTGTTTGAACCACTAAGGGCTGCAAATGCAAATTTTAGTCTAGATATTAAGACAAGATAGAGGTGATGGAGTTACACCCCGAAATAATTGAACATCCCAGGTTTTTTTTTGGTCATTATGGACCTTAGGTAAAAAATTGATGATTGATAAATTGATGGTAATGAGGGCTCATCAATCATATTAAACTTCTTCTCGGACCGGATTCAGAGTTCCAAGCATGTGCGATGCGGAATCGCACATGCTCATTTGAATACGTGCTATTCAAGGATGCACTTCCGTGCATCCTATAGCACACTCTGAATAGCACGTATGGTGCTGTTCAGACTAGTATGCGGATGTGCAAGGCACATCCGACTTGTTAAAAAGTAGTCGGAGCCTTAGTGGCTAAAGTAAAAAAAAAAACATTCCCTCCCCGGACGCCCCGCCGCCGCAGCCCATGTGTAAAAAAAATAAATAAGTTTTTGGTCCGGTGCGCGGTCCTGGGAAGAAGGACGCGTCTTAATAGAGCTCCCGCGCCAAGACGCCTAGAAAAGCCTAAAAACAGCTGCCACTGCATCCTGGAGGAGCCGGGATATCGGCGAAGTGAGGGGATAGCTCCGGGCAAGAGCCGTTGACGGCCAGCTCCCCGGATTCCTCCTTGCACCGGAGGTCGGGCTTGAAGAGCCAAAAGCAGAGGGGAGGCGGCCATCTTTCCACTACAGGCAAGGAGGCTACCCGACAAGTAGCTGACAACGTGTCCGGGCGCATCGGAGAGGGACCGCGGGACGTAGTAACTACCGGCAGACCTAGCGGAGGAGGTGCTGCCTGAGCTGCAACTGGGGCTGTGGGGCCCAGGATCTGCACCTTTCTTCCCCTCCCTGCGGCCTCTTAGAGTTACTGGAGGTGGCAGCGGCGATTGTGGCCCCAATCCTTGCCTGTGATCACGTGCACTGCTGAAAGGCACCCAACAATACACGTGAGCTTTTCACACCAGACCTCACGTTCCCTGCTCGGACAGTTGGACAAGAGATGCCGCCTCAGTGAGTACTTGAGTCCATCAGGCTCATCATTCTTATTATAAGCCCCCCAGCGCACATTACATGAGATGCCTGCCAGTTTAAGAAGGAGATCCACACTTGTCCAGCCTGCAATTAACCCTTGATGCTGCAGTCGGCATAAAGCACTGTTGGACACTAGCATACGTACATATCAGCATCCCACACTAGCTGAGGTGACCAGCAACTTCAGAGCAGACAGTCTACCTTGCAGCACTTCTTGAATACCTCCCTCTTGAATTCACTGCCTTTACAAAGGGGGTGCTCGGGTGGCGCTTACCCTAACCGCAGCAGTACTCCTAGATATCTTACTGCTGCCACTTATCGCATATTTGAGACATCACTGAAGGTGAAACTACTGGGGGAAAGCTACCCTTGATATCATACTCAACACACGCTGCAAAGACAACTGGCGAACTGCGCTGTGGACCCCACAGAACCAAAGCTCAAGGGAGTTGCAGGATACAATACCTAGCACGTCTTGTGATCAGAACCACTCCACTCTAGGGGAGGGGGCGCTTGCTGCGAGTTCTTGAAAGGCCTCTATCAACCAACATTGACCTGCCCAAGACAACCCTTGTCTGCAGGAACCTGTAATCTGTGGACTGGTAACGTTTATGCAGGTACCATTGTAACCAAATTTTGAGCCTTAGCGATATTTGTATGAGATACGGAGTGGGTTATACCCTCTGTACCCTCTCAAAATTCTAAGTATCTATTTCCTCAAACAAAGGCATATTAGCGTTGGAGTGTGAAGGTGTTTGTTGACCTGCGTTCTTAGACGAAACTCCAAGTTACCCACAATTGTACATTCTACTTGCATATAAATTTTTGTGGACTACCTAGCCTTGCGGAAATCTGCTAGACCTGGGTAATTGCATTTGATTATTTGATTAAGTGGTAGGTTAGGGTAACTAAATGCTTATGTAACTAGTTTAATTACTAGGGTGACCTTTCAATCTGCTAAGTTTTTTTTGTTTCATGTCTGGTATGAAAAGGTATCTAGAGCGTGATCTCCCTAAGAAAATGGGTAAAGGAAAGCCAGTTGCACAAACGTCAAGATCTCAAAAGATTAGCCCACCATCCCCTTCATCGCACCCCTCTCCTCCTGCGGCAGTGCGGGAGGATTCCACTCCCCCACAACTATCCCCACACCAAATTGGGGCTCCCTCGGCCAGTGAGGCCGCCAAAGAAATGTCCCTAATTATAATGCCCCTAATCGATCAAAGACTGGAGGCATTTCAATCGAGCTTAACATCCCTGGTGTCCCGCATTGCCGCGAATGAGAAAAAAATTGGGACATTGGAGCAGAGGGTAAGTGATGTAGAGGATGTATCAACATCTTCCCAAAATATAATCTTATCACAAAAATCGGTCAAAGGTCCAGACCTTCTGGAATTGCTACAAAATGACTTACCGCGGTCCCTTAAAATCCAGGGTGACCTGGGAAAAGTCATTATAGAGAGAGCCCATCGATTAGGCCCTGAGCGCCAGAACAACAGTGAGCGACCAAGAGCAGTAATAGCGAAATTTCTAAATTTTAGAGACAAGGAAAGTATCCTGCAATCATATCGTAAGAACGGATCGCTTACTCTTCGTTCCTTCAGGGTTCTGCTATTCCAGGACTTCTCGGCTAGTGTGTCTCAAAGGAGGAGGGAGTTTGGTCCTCTATGCAAGTGACTATTTGAGAACCATATTAAATTTGCCTTGTTGTTCCCAGCGAGGTTACGTATTCAGCACGAGGGCCAGACTCACCTATTTGACGACGCTAAAGCCGCACGAGAATACATACAACATATATCACTACCAGACGACCCGCTACACAGGTCACCCTTACGCCCACAAAGCCCATGACCACATGGGAAAAGCGATATGGCAGGAGAGTTGGGTCAGATGACCCTTTGTTAATGTTGTTAAGTTATAATTTACTTAGGTTTACGTTATTGTTGGTTAAGTTAACTATCCTGGCTGCCCACATAGTGGTCAGAGATATGGTTAAACGGGAGGAAAAGTTGAAAAAGTTGTTAAGTTGGAGTAACCGTTACAATAAATACAGGGCGTTCAGCATTAACAAATTACTTTGGATACAGCATATCATTTGGGTGTGGTACTATTTGTCGCGTGCACAACGTAAGAGTGGTTTCCTTAATAGTAGGACCAGGAGAACTAGCACTTGGAATACAAGGGCAAACCTTACACTTCTTCATATAGTTATTATCATAAAATGACAAACACTTTTCATCTCCAGAAACCAGGCCGCACGCCCCTTAATGTAGTGTCCTGGAACGTCTGTGGGTTAAACTCCCCCATTAAGCGCAGGAGAGTCCTTACCCATTTAAAATCACTCAAACCCAACATAATTTTTCTTCAGGAAACCCATTGGAGTTCTTCCAATAACTCCACTCTAAAAAGTCCTTGGATCGCAGAATGCATATCTGCCTCTTTTTCCTCCAACAAGAGAGGGGTGGCAATCTTAATACATAAAGATTTGCAATACACAATTACTAGCAAAATTTTGGATCCAGGGGGGAGATACATCATACTCAGTCTGGTAGTAGGCAGTGAACACTTCACACTAGTTAACGTATACGCACCGAATGCACCAAACGCGGGTTTTTTTAAAACTCTGACGACGATCTTGTTACAAATGGACACACCAAATCTGATTTTAGGGGGCGACTTGAACACTGTAGCATGCCCGACGATGGACAGAACATACCAATCGAATCAACTCTCCCAAACTGAGGGAAATCCCATCCTTAATCTCTTTGGGAGGCATTCCTTAGTAGACCCATGGAGGGTCCTAAACACGACAGAGCGTACTTATACACACCACTCCCGAGCCCACAATACTTTTTCCAGACTGGACTACTTGTTAGTCCATTCCCATCTATTCTCTAGAATATCTGAAGCAAAGATAATGGATATAGTAATCTCGGACCATGCCCCCATCACGTTGTCTATACAGACATTGTTACCGAAACCCTCGTATATACCCTGGAGGTTTCCCTCCTACCTATATCGCTCGGAAGACTTCCGTGAATTCCTCACTGCAAAGTGGATGGAGTTCACGGACGACAACATAGAACATTGGGAGGACTTCGCCCTCTTTTGGAGCACTGCCAAGGCGGTGCTTCGGGGCCATGTCACATCCTATATGGCAAAAAAAAATAAAGAATACAAACTTAAATATGACCTACTACTCACTGCAATGCAAAAAGCACTGGAGGAGCACTTACACAACCCAACAGATATAACCTTAAATACTTACAACTCCAGTAAAGAGACACTCGAAAGATTTCTGAAAGCTCATTCCCAAATAAAGCTTGATTATTGCAAAAATAAATTTTACAGAGGGGGGAACAAATCTGGAAAACTCCTAGCTAATCTTACGCGGCCCCGTAGAAACAGAAATCACATAACATCCCTTCGAGATAGGTCACGCACACGACAAATCACTAAGACTGAAGAAATAATACAGGAATTTCACAATTATTATTCCACTCTATATACCTCAACACTAGATGACAGACACCTACATTATAAGCTGCTAGAAGACGCTAAACTACCTAAACTATCCTTTGCGCAACAGGAGTTTATTAACGCCCCGATCACCGAAC
Source organism: Limnodynastes dumerilii (assembly GCA_011038615.1). NCBI lineage: Eukaryota > Metazoa > Chordata > Amphibia > Anura > Limnodynastidae > Limnodynastes > Limnodynastes dumerilii. Next base: position 37,152 of record WWET01005323.1, read on the forward strand.
AAGAAGTGAAGCGTACCATCTCTTCGCTACACAATAATAAAGCACCTGGCCCTGATGGTCTAACCGCGGAATTTTACAAGATGTTACAACCTAATATAACCCCGACTCTCACTGGATTGTTTAAGACAATTCATCAAGATAACATCCAATGTCCTCGATTCAATGAGGCACACACAATACTGTTAGCAAAACTGGGCAAAGATCCTCAACGGGTGACATCATATAGGCCAATCACACTATTGAATCAGGATTATAAAATTCTGGCTAAATTAATCGCATCTAGGTTACAAACTATACTCCCCTCTTTACTTACCACACATCAAATGGGTTTTACCCATGGCAGGCACTCCATAAAAGGGATTAGGACTGCCATAGCCGCTATAATAACAGCAACGCAGAGAGGCAATGAAGCCTTGCCTGAAATGCTACTTAGCCTTGATGCGGAAAAGGCTTTTGACAAAGTCTCATGGTTACACCTTTATAGGATTTTTGAAGCCAGAGCTTTTGGCAGCACTTTCTCTCAACTAGTTCAAACCCTTTATAAAAACCCTGAAACTCGTCTATGTATAAATGGCAGGCTTAGTCCCCCAATACAAATGTCCAGAGGAACCAGACAAGGGTGTCCTTTATCGCCCTTGTTTTTCAACCTTGCTCTAGATCCGCTGCTTAGACTGTTACAAAAGAATGATAAGTTTGAGGGTATTCGGATGGGCACACAAAATGTTAAAATAACAGCCTTTGCAGATGATCTGTTACTATATATATCAAACCCACAAGCATCACTACCCACGATTTTAGAGTTAATGGGCCTGATCCAGCGCTACGAAAATTCGCAACGACGGGCGAATGCGAAAATACGCTCGTCGTATCAACCTACACGCCCCTAGCACTCCCATAGTAAAGTCCCTGCTTACGGCGGCTATACCCTACACTGGGTACGACCGTCGGCCGTACGAAAATTCGCAGAAAATACGCTGAGAAAATACGCTAAGCACGCCCATACTGTACAATTTAAATGGCTAACCCTGCCTCCCAGTAGTAAAACGGGCGCCCAGCCGACCATCGTAAAAAAAATACGCCCAGCGAGCGAAAAATACGCTAACAATACGCCCGCTATTCGCTCATGACGCTCAGGCGACCGGAAGCTGTCATACTGGGCATGCGCATTGCAAATTTTTTGCCGAATTTTCGCATACGCTCGTCGTACGCTCGCTTGCGAGCGTTGCTCTGGATCAGGCCCAATGAGAGTTTGGGGTTAAGTTGGCTGTCACCATTGGAATCCTTGTAGATCCTCCAAGAGCTGTAACCATGCTGTAAGCTCTCACTATTTCGCTGTTGGGGTGTGGTTAGTCTCTAATATGCTCCATTTTATGTATTACTTTGTTTATATTATAAGGAACAAAAGAGGTTTGGCGCTCCAAACATACATTTGTTTATATTATGAAAGAGAAGCTGTAAAATGAGAGAAAAAGCACATATTGAAACATCACCTCTCAACACTAATACTGTTTGCAGCAGATGAAATATGACTCCCCTGAAATGAACATGGTTTAGCCCGGGTGTAACTAAGTTCATGCACTTAACAAGGTCTGGATCCAGCCCACTGAGAGGTTCTTTTACTGAGGTTATATACTTCCTTCCTTCTTTCTCCCTCGTGTTTCCTTATTAGCCATGCATTGTCTTTTAAAGTAGTAAGGGGAATACCAATTTATATATTCCTTAATTGTTTGTTTTTTAATTTTCATTTCATTTCTTATTTTCCCTTCTGTCCCCCTTAGATCTTTTGACAGGCACGGTTTTTATATTCCTGTGGGTTACATTGGTAATGTGAAATTACTTGGATTTTAGTGGTGGTATTGATTATGACCACCATAATAATTCCCTTTTTTCTGTGTAATTATATATATCATTATTAGGTAAATGTTGAAAACTATTTTGGAGTGGAACAAAAAAGTCCTCTCTATTGTGGTAATATTGGATCTGATTCACACATAAGAGTAAAATTGCGAACGTATCTAAATATACGCACCTGAAAAATCTGCAATACCGATTCAGAGAAAAGAAAGACACCAATTAACCACTCCACCTGTGTCCGGAGGGCAACATAAGGACATAAGTCTTTCCTGTGTATAATTAGGTACGTGCGGACTTTATGAACCATGAATCAGTCATGCGCAATGGTGCTTAAAATTGCCTATGATTCAAAAATATGTACTGTAACTAAACGTGCTGATTAGGTTTTGGGAAAAAAAGCTTGTACTCTCATTAACATATGTAAACAAAAGTAACTATTAAAAATACAACTTAAAATAAGAATAATCATGACATACTAAACAATACACATAAATGCATACTGCAGGAAGTTAGAAATACAATGATTCACTACATAGAGAGACTTTCATATAACACTGAAAAATAAGCATTTAAAAAATAAACACAACACAAACAACCAATACAGTTAAATATAAGTAAAAGTAATGGTGTTTGTTCACAAAATTAAAAGTAAATAAAAAAAACAAACAAAACTTTCACAAACTCTAACCAAATAATGGCACCTTAACAATGTTAAAGTCTTGCACAAAATGTAAAATCAGCATTGGATTAAATAAGCGTGGCTTCAGGCGTGGCCTGAAGAAAGTAGAAGATGCATGGCCTCAGCAAACAATACTGTTCTTCAACTTACGAGTGATCGATTGCTACCTTAACTTTTGCTACTCATATGTTAGTTTACGCAAGGCACTCCTACTTGTGAATCAGTCCTAACTCTCTTTGAACGCCCATACTGTACATTAGTAGCCCGTGTACAGCTCATTTGCATCAAGAGTTGTGCCCCTCTAGCCACAATGCGTGCATCAGTCCTAAATCTGGCGTCCGTGTATATGAATCAGTCAATCACGGTTTACGTGTATATATTTGGGTTCTGGGCATGTGCAGTTTATCTGATTGTAAAAATACACATGTAGATTCTTCACTTACTTTAGTGTAAACACGGTCCATTATCTTTCCCCCTGTGGATCCTTTTCCCAATGATTGGGATAACCGGGTAATAAATGGGTTAGAAAATTTCTGATGAATTCTTATACTGAAATTTTTGTTATGCTGAAAATATTTATTTTTATAGAGGACATTTGATAACTCTGTCTAGGATGTGTTCTATAACTCTGATTGTTGGAATTTATCTTTCAAAGTATTTCTATTTTTACTATTATTTCTTTAGTCCCCTCAGAGATTTTCTGAGAAGGAAATTTCCTTATTTCTAGAAATCATTCATAAGTCATCATTCATTTGCAGATAATGCTATTAATTGATCAGTCTTCCTCTTTCAATGAGAATTGTGTGTCAGTTTTGTGTGTCTCTATAATATTTGCATTGTCTATGGAACATTATTTCTTCGTTGTTTTTTTTGTACACTGACTGCTATTCTTTCTTCCCATACAATATATTGCCCAGTTTCTGAGAAATGGTTATCATTCTGTTTATATTGTTAATTTTTTAACAAAACCCTCTCTTTCTTTTTTATAATTAATTTAATTAAGGGAAAAAAGTAGCAATCATTTAAAAAATTTTCCCACTCCTTTTTGAAATTCCCTGCTATCACCGTAGAAAGTTGAAGATAGGTTTACTTTAAAACCTTTAGGACTCATATGGTCTGCTAAATACTTCTCAGGAGTCACCACTTCCCACTATATGCAGTTTTCTTGCTTCATAGTATTTTTTACATGCTTCACTGCATTACAAGTAACCAATTCTAATACAATGATGACTGATTACATGATCAGTTACAATAGTACAATATATATTGGAAATGGTGGTTATGATTATGTTTTTTACATTTTAATCAGACTCAGGCCCTGTGTGTTTAAAATAACCTGGCATTTTATTATATATCTATTTATAACAGCTCTTCTTCAAATATATGTATTTTTTCCAAAATACCTTAATCCTCCCATATACTATGAAGCTGGCCATCCAATCACATCCCACACTGGCCTTATGTGATATAAATCCAGTGTCAGAATTTATGGAAAATAAGAATCCAATTTAGAAGATTTTTAAGGTATTTACAGTTGTCGCATCTCTATGTATGTGTCATATGTGGTTCAGAGTTGGTTGTTCAGTGATGAAATTACAATATGTGGTCAAGATGAAATCAACCCTAAAGCTGAGCACATCATGAGTCAGCATGACTGACCAAAGGCATTAATGGATCTCTAACTCTCCTAAGCTTTGCTCCCCTCATTCAGTCTGTTTCAAAATTGTCCTACTTTCAAATAAACTGCCCATGGCCAATACTTGGAACCACAACACACCATTCACCTCCCAGATATCAACAAACCCCAATAAAGACAGAATAATTATGTTGTGGACAGGCCAGTGCTAGCATGTCTGGCGACCCCCTGCAAAAAATAAATTTGCGCCCTCCTCTTTTCCAAATTATTTGTTAATTCAATAAAGGTTTTTTTTCTTTTAATACAAATCCTAAAATGAAAATTAATAAAGAGAGTAATACAAATTTCCTCCAAACATGTGTATATATATATATATATATCTATCATTTTTTATAAAATTTTACATTTTTGGAAAATTATTTTAGTAAAGAGTATAGAAGAGAAAAAAATATGAACAATACAAACATGCAACGAGCAAATAACATTTTGAAAGTCTCTTTACAGCAGTGAGTTACAGCTTCCACTCTAACACATAAATTATTGAATCATTCGGATTAGGGAGATTAGCATCTTTTATATCATGCTGCTGAAATTGGTGATGGTGATGTTTTAGAAAAAGAAGTTGTTACAACCACTTAACCTTGCGTGCTTTCATACTAGCAAATCTAGAAACCAAATCTTCAATCTTCAACTGGGCACACACATCGCTCTCAATAGCAACCAGGGCTAGGTTTACAAGTCTTTCTTGGGAAATGGTGGATGGTAAATCATTTTTTATTAATTTTAACCTTGAAAAAGATCTTTCGCCACTTACTACGCTAACAGGAAGGGTCAGTAATATTCTTAGGGCAATGATAAAATTTGGGAATGACAAATCATTGGTTTGAATAAAATTCAGAATATCATAAGGATTACTTGATTTTGGTAATTCCGATTTAAATAGATCTTTGAAGGCACATAGTTCATCATATAATTCTGACCTTTTTATGTCTCTGTTATCATTGTCAGATAAATGCCTTTGCAAGTTATTGCATTGTTGTTTCAACTTCTCCTGCTCTGGTTCATCCAATTTATTGATCTCATACAAAAATGCAAATCTGTTGTTATGCTGTTGTAACTGTTCAAAGCGTTCATCAAGGGATGACATAGCAACATCCAGAACAGTGTAGAAGGTAAAGGTAAAGGTATATTTGGGTGTTTGAGGTGATTCATCTTCATGCTCATATTGGAATTGTGTAGTCTTCTTCCTTCTATGAATTTTAGTTATTGATTTAGGCTCAAGATCTTCACAAAGTTGCTTTACTTTTTGAATTAAGGACTTGTATACCCTGTGGTATTTTGAAACAAATGTTCTTACATTGTTTATGGCAGTCAAAGCAAGACAAATATTTTCATCTGTTTTCTGAAGCATCTTGCTGACAGGATTGCTATGATTCAGCAAGTCATGCCACAGTATGAGGGAGCACAAAAATTGAAAATCTTTCATTTTGGTGCAAAATCTCTGTGCATCATATCTTGTTTCTTTATCGAAATTTTCATTGCTAAAAATATCATATAAAAAGTCATATATTTCTCCAGTTTGATAACTGAGAGGTTCCAGAGCATCAATGCGACTTTCCCATCAAGTTTCTGAGATAGGCTTTAATGTAAGGGAAGAAATATGTTTTTTAAGAATGCCCCATCTCTTCACCGATGCAATAAAACTTGAACATTTCTTGAACTGTTGCAAAAAAACTAATTGTCTCCTGATTAACTTTGGCAGTATGGTTAACTACCAAATTAAGACTGTGGGCAGTGCATGGTACATAAAAAGCGCATGAGTTTTTGTTTAATATTAATTTCTGAAGGCCAATCTTTTTACCTGTCATGTTGGCACCATTGTCATAGCCCTTACCTCTTATATCACCAATGTTAAGATTCCAGTTGTGCAATTTGTTGATTATGGTGTCGCACAGCCCCGTTCCACTTGAATCATCCACTTCTAAGAAGCCTAAAAAGTGTTCTTCAATGACCACAGTACTTTCTTTACTTGAAACAAAGCGAACAATAACAGTCATTTGTTCAGTGTGACTGACATCAGGAGTACAGTCCAGGATTATAGAATAATATTTGGCTTCTTTTATTGAAGACACAATTTTTTCGGTGATTCCCTTGCCCAATAAGTCAATCATTTCATTTTGTATGTCTTTGCTCAAATAATGGACTTTTGAATTTGTCCCAATGTTTTTTTCGATGTTAGATGAGATAACAGGATCAAATTTGTCAAACAGTTCTATTAGTTTCAAAAAATTGCCATTATTTTTTTTGAACAGCTTGTCAGACGAACCCCTTAGAGCTAGACACTGAGAAGCAAGATATTCTATCATTTCTATAAGCCTTGTAATAACATTTGTCCAATTCTTTTTTTGTATCTCATACAACTTTTGATTTTGGGCATCAATTGTTGAATTGTTTTTCAGATTTTTTTTTTTTTAAATCATACAACATTTTTAAACGCCTAATACTGTATGTCCAAGACTTGTTTCATGTGTTTGAAGTGCCTTACATAAATTTTGCCAATTATTGTAACTGCTTGTTATGAAGCTGGATGAATCACTTGATACTGAAAATAGTTTGCAACTCAAACAGAACACACAGTCCTTTGACATTGAATATACTAGCCAAGGTCTTGGCACTAATTCACCATTTTCCATTTTACGTTTATAATATGTCACTGAACTTGCGTTTATTAGAATCTATAGGATACAATACGTTCTTATTTTGAGAAGGTCCGGATTCTGTAAGAACAATTCTTAATTGATCAGTGATTTTTTGCCACTTTGCTGGATCTTCTAATTCAAGGGATTGTGAGCTTACATTTGATGATCGTAACAATGATTTTTCTGCCACATAAGTATAAGAATTACTTGGTGTATTATTTTGGTCCTCTGCAATCATTTCTACTCCTGTTACCAAGTTATCTTTTGTGAGATCCTGGCCACTTGTAGAAGTATCTGGTTGGTTTTCACCTGGTTGGAAATACTTAGTTGTAGAATTACTTGGTTGGTTTTCACCTGGTTGGGAATACTTAGTTGTAGAAGTACTTGGTTGGTTTGCTTCTCCTTGGGCATAATCACTTGCAAGATTAGATTTTTTAAATATAATTATCAAGCGATCCTGCTTGTTTTCTGATGGCCTCTTCTTTTGCTGCTTTTTTCTGTTTTGAAATCCTGAGAGTTTTTTCTTTCTTTCCATTATAACCAAGCTAAACAGACTATATACATATATATACATGAGTAAGTTCCAACGATGGAGCTTTCTGTTCAAGTTTGGCCATCTGTATCTTTGTCAAACTACTGTGCAGGAAGCTACTAAACTCTTTCCAGAAAAATTCTCACGCAACATACCATATGCATGTCAGTAATAACTATCACAATATATTATTCTAATAGCGGAAACAGTAATACAGTTTTACAATAAAGCTAAAAAAATGTATAATGGATTCACAGCTCAGATACAGTGATGGAAATATGACCATTATAAACAAAATTTAATAAGGGCACTTAGCTTCAATCTCAATATTTCTGTTGAATCATAATGCCATAGAAATGGTAAGAGTGGGAATAAAGTTTTTTTACTTACTTTTAGGAGTCTTGGATGCAAGTCTCCAATCCTCTTATCCACACCTAGGCCAAAAAAATAAATAAAAGGGAAATTAGAGTTGACCGTTTCCTCCTCATTTTCTCTTTCATCACATTGTGCCCCTTCATGCTCACACTGCGCCCCCCCTTTTATAATCAGACTGCTTGTGGCCCCTTTTATTATCACATTGATGTGTGGAAATAAGGGAGGGATTCCCAGGAGAGGAAAACATAAAATCACATTATTGGAAATATAATCATTATTACCATGCACTATATAAGACATCTCTATTACTGCTGGATTGTGGACCACAGACAACTGTGCAATAAATATGAACCAATAACACGGTTTTGGCCACCCGGGGAATTAATATAATAATGCACTTTGTTGGAAATAATGGTAATATCATATAAACACTCTTTATGACATTCTTCAAACCAGCGATTAATGTGCTATTAATGTATAACAGTGCATTTCTTTACTTACTTGTTTAATTGCAATGGCATATTTGTGCCAATATGTAGTCTTAATTGTGATTTTAAGTTGCTGTTTGTTTTGTTGGGGATGCAAAATAAAATTGGTATTTTTTAACCATAAGTGACCATGCTTGTGCCCCCTTTTTATAATTATCACCATGCTTCTGCCCCCTTTCATAAACATCACCATACTTGTGCCCCCTTTCATAAACATCACCATGCTGTGCCCCCTTTCATAAACATCACTATACTGTGCCCCCTTTCATAAACATCACCATGCTGTGTCCCCTTTGATAAACATCACCATGCTGTGCCCCCTTTGTTAAACATCACCACGCTGTGCCCCCTTTCATAAACATCATCATGCTGTGCCCCTTTCATAAACATCACCATGCTGTGCCCCCTTTCATAAACATCACCATACTGTGCCCCCTTTCATAAACATCACCATGCTGTGCCCCCTTTCCTAAACATCACCATGCTGTGCCCCCTTTCTTAACCATCACCA